>MJUU01014202.1:101195-115681 GCA_002080025.1 Modiolus philippinarum | reverse complement strand
ATTATTTATTTTTTGCACGCGTATCAATAAAATATTTTTTTTCAAAATTAACATTATTTTTGGGGCAGAAAGCCTCATTCAGAATATTTTTTTTATCATTTTGCCAGCCAAAATATTTTTTTTCACATAAAATCAGATACAAAATATTTTTTAAGAAAAAACCATAGCCCCCCCCCCTTTTCAAGTTAAATGGTCGGTCCCTAATATTTGACATTTTCAAAGCCCCAGACTTTAGTACCGTAAAGCAAAATTGGTTGAATCAAGGAATCGAAGAGTTTCAGTTGTAAATTAACAGGTAAAGCGATATTTCGAATTTTTCTATACAATCCAAACAATACTTTTTGAGCTTGTTCAGATAGTCTCTTTTTGGCTACACTTTATTTACATCTTAGTTAAATATTAACCCTAAATAAGAGTATGACTCGACATTCTCAATATCTGAATCATACAGTGAAAAGCTAATATTATGCCGGCACTTCCTTTTCGAAAAGTAGTCTTGTCTGTATTAACTGTTAACTTCCACCCTGTACAGTAATTTTCAAAAACCTTTAGACAATCTTGCAATTCATTTTCAGATTCAGCAAGTATAATACAATAATACGATAATCAAAAGATATATATCTAATTGTTCCCGACGATTTTCTGTATGAAGACCTGTAATGTTTTTGTTCTTTATTAAATAAATTTCTAAATCAGATAAAAAAAGTGAGACCAAAAAGGTCGATAAGTTTTCACCCTGTCTAACTCCAATATCGCACGAAATGAACACAGAAATTGCCCCGACCCCTTTCCACACAAAACTTAATGCTACTGTCCATGATAAATATAACTTGCAGAATTTTCTTTTAATATTATTTTGTATCATCTTTTGCCATAACCCCAATCTCATCTCCAGACGGTATCAAAGGTCTAAAGTCTACAAAAGTACAATATTTGTTTTCCCAAATGACAAATATAATTCAATTAAGACATGTTTGTAACTGATGACATAAACTGTAAATTTGAATTTAGTATCCTGGTTATGAACATAACTTTTATATGAATTTCTTTAACTTAAATTTTGGAAAAGTTACTATTAATTTTCAAAATATGAAGATCTATGGAAACAAAAGTTCAGATGTTTTGAAAGTTTTAATCTTCAAAGTGTATTGGTCCGTTCATAACAATAGAAACTAAATGTACTTTACTTCTTTCTAACGTATATATTTTTGGCCATTTGATAATATCTATTCTTGACATTTTAAACCATTTGTAATAAAAATAACTAAATAATATTTTAAGTATTTTCAAAAGGAAAATACATGTTACAAATGGTAGTGTGACCTTGCGTCATAATTTTTTGCTTATTCAAATTTGTCAATTATAGAAACTTAAATTAAAGACAGGCTCAAATGATGACACAAATAACGACCAAAATCAACGTGAAAAATAATCAGAGGGAACTAAATGAGCCCTTAAGACAATTGTAACAATAACAAACTAATTCACAGTGCTAGGAATGTCAGACTCTCATGATTGTGTCCATGTTACGAACAACCACGACTATTTTTAAGCAATATAGTCAAAAATAGACTTTTATGCATAAAATACACTTGTTATATGCATCTGAAATTAAATTTAGCATTTGATTTTTCTGTTACTGCTCAGATTCAGGAATCATTTGCCTTAAAATAAAATAAAAAATCAATTTCGTTTGTGACATAAGTAACAGTGTCCTCACAAAAATATCTGAAATATGTTGATTTGGAAAAAAAAAAATCATTTTCTCTTAGAGCGTAGCGTGTAGGTGATTAATTTTGCAACATAAAAAAAGCATCATGAATTAACTGATAAGAAATAACTTAACAAAGACGCAATGTTGCATACGCAACACATGATCAAAGCGCAAATGAAATTGCATGCATTTTTTTTTCATCACTTGTCTAAACTATCTTAAACCTTATATTTTATAAATCTTCAGATGTAAGGCAATATGTGTATGCACATATTTAAATTATTTTATGCACTTTTATTTTCCACATATTGATGTACTTTTATTTTCACATTATGCTCTTTTATTTTCACATTATGCACTTTTATTTTCCACTTTATGTCCAAATACTGAATTTCTCCACGTATAGTTCTAGTGCCTGGTACTATTGGTTATATAAATAATAAAGCACTCATTATAGATGTCACAATTGAAATGTTCTTACTTAAACTTCCGACTATTTTATCTGAACAATCTTGCCAAGTCCTTTTCCTTGTCACATAAATTACGTAATTTCAGGTAGATAACAAAATGAATTAATTGAATAGTTAATTTTTGATTCGAGAAATTCGAGACGGGGTACAAAATGTGAATGACTTCTCAAATCTACAATGCAAATCTTAGGTAAATTTTGTTAACACAAAATAAAATAGCAAATTACTTTAATAAAATATGAGAATTATGCCGAGAGGTAGGATATTTTTTCAGCTTTGAAATTGTTTTTTTTTTCTTATATGGTTACATTGAAAACTTATTTTACAAACTATAAAAATATACACCCCATCGACGTATTTGATAAATCATGAAAATGACACGTGATAACAAAACCCAAATTTTTAAAAATAATAAATAATATAAAATAATATAAAATATTGATTGATTGATTGAATATTGTTTAACGTCTACTCAGCAATATTTCAGCTATATCAAGACGAGAACAAGTTTGTTGATAAATAATCACTTTGGGGTATGGAAAGGGCCATGGGACGGGAAATTCTGACTGCCACTGGAAAAGTAGGGTGAAATCGTCAAGGGCGGGGAATTTAGCCTTGTAGCCGATCACCTACGGACCACCCCAAAAAGAGCTTGCTACAAGGGTTCTTTAACGTGCAGGAAGCGTGGCATTTCTTCCAACACGTGGACCTGAGTTTACATCCCATCCGAAAGATGGGTTGTGTATTTATTAATCCCGCACAACCACGGAATGGGTCCTATTTCTATATCCCGGGACCCTCGGGGTAATATAAAATAAGCAAAACAATATATAACAATCATATATAGCTCAAGCATTAGATCTATATTCTGGTATTTATAAATTAAAAGAAATTTGAATCATTCAGAAGTACCAATCATTTTCCTAAAATTCCGGTTAAGAAAAATCGAAAATGGTTCGGCATTGTTCCTAAAAAATCACCAAATGTTAAATATTTGTGCTTTATAAAAATACAAATTAGATATAAAATAGAAAAATAATAACTTGTTTTTTTTTAATTTTTCCTCTTTAAACTGACATCGATAGGTTATCCGAGCTTTGACGATAATTAAATCACAACTACCATTATCTACTTCAATCGCTACACATCATAGGATACTTATCCGTCATGTCTCCGAAGTTTCGTATTGATTTCTACCCGAAACAGACATGCTTTATCGCGCTACGGATAGTCTCCTTTGATCTCGAACTTCGTTTCAAATACCCGTTGTTATCTACATCCCTGTAAGAATATAGTGATCTTTGTCTTTCGGTTTCTTGACATTTTCATTGCTTCCACAAACTTATATATATTAAAAAAAACTTTGTTACCATTCGGCCACCCTCGGCTGATGTTTTGGTCTTGATAAAGTTATTTGCACCCTCCCATATAAGTCAGTAGTATCTTGCATTTACAAGTCTTTAATTTATTATTTTTGCCCCGGACCCAAAATGTTAACATTCTGTATCCGACCGGATACATAAACTGGGCGGACCACAACTTATACGGGCGGATACAGAATAAATACCCGGACCCAAAATGTTAACAATCTGTATCCGGCCGGGGAACACCTTGTAAGTTATATCAACTTGTGTCTGATCCTATTGTCTTTTGTGCTGTTTGACAATAAAATAAGTTTAAATTCAGGTATGTTTTTTCATGGTATATTTCATAATAATCACTTTGATCTATAAAGAGGTTGAAATAGATATCTCATTGGTTTTCAGTGTACATGACCCTATATGGACGCTCAATCTCCCTGTGAAATTGTGTAACAAAATTCAACGCCTTCCCACTAAGGGGATAGTGAAATGTTAGCATGTTTTAAAAGACCAAACTATCACTTTTAAACTTTGAATATTTTCGTTTTCGACAGACCCATTCTTTCTTTTTCATGTTTTCATGTTGTCAGTAACTTACAAAAAATTCCAGTTTAGGGACCGACCATTTAACTTGAAAAGGGGGGGGGGGGGGCTATGGTTTTTTTCAAAAAAATATTTTGGATCTGATTTTATGTGAAAAAAATATCTTGGCTGCCAAAATTATGAAACAAAAAAAATTTTCTGAAGGAGGCATTCTGCCCCAAAAAATGTTGTTGATTTTGAAAAAAAAGTATTTTGTTGATACGCGTGAAAAAAAAATAATTTGTTTCGCGCGAAGCGCGAATAATCTTCTGTCCAGAAAAAAACCATACCCCCCCTTTCAGGTTAAATGGTTGGTCCCTTACCACCTGACCATGGTAAAACCAGAGACATATATATAATTTTTAATAACTACATAATTTTTATAATTTTTGTAATGTTGAATTTACACCAAAAAACAAGAAACATTTTAAGCTAGTAACCTTTCAAAAACAAACCCATTCACTCACACTAAACAACTTTCATACCACACATTACTTCCTTAGATCAAATATACAAGTTGAGAAAAGAAAAAATCAATACATAAATGGAATAAACAAACATAAAGAAGAAAGTACCACTTGGCATACGTCTGTTGTATGGATTGCATGTCATAAAATTCTATTCTAATTCTGGTCCTCAAAAATAATTTTCAAAGGGGACCAAAAAATTTCAGTTTTTGTTAATTGTTTATTTTGAACTGCAATATACATTTCAAGTTCCATATATCTCTTTATTTCAAACTTCAGACCATTTATACTTGGAAGAATTTCATCTAATTTACACTTGTAACTATAGTTTTTTGCAATGATTTATATAATATTCAATAATAAAGATTCATCTATATAGCCTAACAACAATTCCTTTTTATACAATCTTAGATCTTTGTAATACCAGTTAAGTTTCCTAAATAATTCTATATAAATCTGCTTAGTAAAAATGCAATCATAAAAAAGATATTCTATAGTCTCATCACAAGAATTACAAAAAGTAAAAAGCTTTGTGCTTTTTATTATAATTTTGTATAAAAAAAAAATATTTGTAGGAATAATTCTGTGCATCATTTTGTATTGGAAAGTTTTCATATATGGGTTTTTGCACTGTTTTAATAACTTAAAATGTCTTGACCAATCAATATTTTCACAATCCAAAATATTTTCCCAAACCTGGTATTTGTGGGATGGTTCCTCACATATGCAATGAATAAGATCACTATATACATACTTGATACACTTACTGTTTTTCATTTGTTTCTAACAATACATCATGGCAATGGAAATTTGCAAAATTAAAATCGGCTATATTTTGCATTACAAAATTTTCTGAACTTGAGGTATATTCGATAAATACTATGATAGTGCAAAAAATTAGTTAACCCATATAACTCACTCATTTGTTCAAAAGTATAAAAAGCTTTAGCATCCTTATTTACTTGATCCTTCAAAGAAGCTCCATTTGCTAAAGTAAGTGATTTCATCAAACGGAACAAAATTAAGGATATCTAGTGATATAATTTGTTCAATATCTAACTGACATTTTTGTTTTGCCAAATGTAAGCCAAGCAGCACATCTCTTCAAAAAGGATTAGCGACTTTTTGTGCTATTTCCTTTTGTTTTTCTTTTTCGAGACTACAAACTCTAATACCTCCAATCTATTCAACCTCAGCTTGAGCTACATTTTGTCAAATACCAGTGTTGTTTCCCAAGAATCTTTTAATCTATGTCACTTGGAGATATGCATTGAAAGATTCCAGGTGAACCATTTTCAAACCACCCATGTGAAAATCTCCAATAAGGTTATTCCTTTTTATCTTTTCTGGTTTCCCATCCCAAAATGAAGTTGAAAAACAATTTATTTGGGTGGTCTATCATAAGCTGGGAATATTTGGTAGTGATGTAAATAAATGTACAAGTTTCGACAGTGCAAGGGACTTAATGACTGTGATTTTACCTAGTAATGTCAATTTTCTGTGTTGCCAGCACTTCAAAACCTTCGTTACATCTTTAATTTTTTGTTTGAAATTGATATCAACCATGCTTTGCATATCTAAAGAAAAATCAATACCTAGATGAAGACCAGCATAAAGCTGGACATAAAACTTGATCTGAGTAACGTTTACTGCCTATCCATACAGCTTTAGTTTTTTGCATGTTCATTTTAAGGCCTGAAATAAGATAAATTTTTTCAAATATATTCAGTGATTCCCGTAAAGAGATTTCCTTTCCATCTAATGTCAAAAGTATCATTTGTATATTGACTAATAAGAGATTCTGTCCCTTTAACATTCAATCCTTTGACGTTTTGATCAGATTTTAAACACAAAGACAGTAACTCTACACCTTAAATAAAAAGATAGGGGACAGAGGATCTCCTTCACGGAAACCACTCTCTAAATTAAGAAACTGGACATATTTCCATTATTTATTACACAGCTCTTATCATTTGTGTAAAAGGTGTTAAACCATTTACATATTGATGGGCCAAAATTAAAACTTTCTAAGGCTCTAATAATGAACTGAAATTCAACAGTCTTCTGGTATACAAGTGATAATACTTTGATTCTGAAATTCTGATAATTTTCCATATTCAAAACCACATTTAATTGACCTAAAAACAAATACACCATCCCCCCCCCCTGTAGTGAAGCCATCAGATCCTGAACTTTTACTGTTGGCCATTTTCTGCAAGGCCTCAGAACAATTCTGAAATGTTATGTTACCTTCACACTTGTCCTTCAGATCATCTGAAAGCTTAATATCTTGTTGGTAGAAACAGTTATTCTCTTCACCATCAGGACATATATTATTTGTACTAGTATATATAATTTCTTATAAAAATGTTCTTGTTCATGTAAAATATCACCCTGTTTAGATAAATGCTTCCCTCTATCATCAATAAGTTTAGAAATAAGTTTAGAAATAGTTTTTGTAACATAATTTTTTTCTCAAGACCACAGAAATATTTTGTACATTTTCCCCATTTTCATGCCGATTGGCTTTCGACCTTTAAAGCAGACCTTCAACAATTTCTTCTCTTTTCTTAATTAGTTCTGACTTTTTTCATTTAATTCCTCTTGGATCTGATCAGTAGGATTAAAATCAAACTGATTCTCAAGATCTTGTATATCATTTTCAAGATTTTGTGTATATTTCTTTTCTCCCTTTGCCATATCTTTACTATATGCAGTCTTTCTTTTGTCTCATCTTAACTATGACTAGTTCAAATTCATTACAAATCTTTTATAAAATGAAAGTATATAATAGTAAAAAGCATATCAATTTAAGTAATATAAACTTCATTCACCCATACAACTTACCCCTTACAAACACATTTTCTCTAAAATTATTATTTTTTGTGTACATTTGCATAAAAAAAACAGAACATGCAAAATGTGTGTCCGATATTCGTTAAAAACGGTAATTTATAGCAAATGAGAACTTTACAAAATTCAAAGTTGAATTTGAATTTGTTTACTTTGCCAACTATGAGGCGTATACCTGCCATATTGCAATTAAGAGGGTCTAAGCTATACATTAGCCATCGTTCGGTTCTCGCTTTATTTAATACACCGTATAAATAGCAAAATTCCGAAGTTCCTGCGAAGAACAGAACTGTGCAAAAGGGAGATACTCCTTAGGTTTTAAACAAATTTCCTTAAATTTAGATATTGCATGTTTTCAAATAAAATCGGTTTTCGGGCCAGCACCGAGGTACTGGCTACTGGGTTGGTGAATACCCTTGGGGACTAACAGTCCACCAGCAGTAGCATTAGCCAAGTGGTAATAAATAACAAAATACCGATGTTACTGTGAATTTAGATTCTGCATATGCGCATTTCGACAACTTATGTCTCTTTGGTGCAGATAAATTCAAAACATTTGAAATCCATAAACCGAAATAAGTGTGAAATCTGATAGAGAACAAATTGCCAAAATGATCCAAAAAGGAGAGCCAAAATCAGCTAAGGACAGAGCTGTGCGGAGGGAGATACTCCTTAGGTTTTAAACAAATTTTTCGTAAATTTAGAAATTGCATGTTTTCAAATAAAATCGGTTTTCGGGCCTTCATCGAGGTACTTGCTACTGGGTTGGTGGATACAAATGTACAAAGAGTATTCAGTTTGATGCAAAATACGAACATTTTCGCCCCTAAACTAAAATATTCAGTATTAGGCCATGGGCTGAAATCACTTTCCGTGGACCCCCCCCCACTTCCCATCTAAACCGACTTTTTCTGTCCTCCTATGTCCCTCTTCAAAATAAAACATGTTAACACGATCATAACCTGCACGCAAAGACAAAATGGGGCCACTTTTATTGTACAGTACTTGAAATTCTTATATTTTCGTTTTCACTTAAATTTCAACTTTTTAGTTCATAAATTTTCTACAGATGGATGAAATATACAACACTTTGGTATCAAATGAAAGCTTAATTTATAATCTTTACAATGAATGTAAGTAAGGGCATTTTAGGCCCTTCACATGGTCTGGGGATACAAAAATATACCCCTCCCCTACAAAAATGAAGAAAATGAAGAATTTTTGGCTTTTAATTTCTTTTAGATATACATCTTTGGTAGTTTGCTGTTCTTTTTGTACCTAACTTATCAGTTCTGATGCAAAGATGAACAATAACACCATTAAAGTCCACTTTTTTAAAATCTTTTATGTCAAAATTGTTGAAAAATGGGAATTTTTTGGATTTTCAATATTTTCCATATTTGGACTTTTCAATGTAAGGATCGTAAAAATCTGAATATATATCTCTTAATTGCCGATTTAATAATACGATAACAACAAATTGAGTCCAAAATATTTTGATTCAATCGTCTGTTAGGTTCACAAATGTCGAAATAAGCACCCCTACCCCCTAAAAATTAAGGAAAAAAACTCTAAATATCCATACTTTTAATGCTTAAATGTAATGTTTTATTTGATTTGGGTTTTAGATTTCACTATATCTGACGTACAGGAGACCTATTTAGTAGAATTTAACTGTTCAAATGAGATATAATTGGCCTTGCTATACAAAAAATGTGTATAAAATGGGACTTTTTAGTTTTCTAGAATTTCCCCTAATTTGTTGTGGAGATGTAGATTTCTAATATAATTTATATTTAGAATAAAATATGGATGTTATATCGTTTTAGCATGCCTGACCTTTAATCGGAATACGATATAAGCGTTAGAGACAAACCTCGGACTTAAGAAATGCAAAATTTTAACCGCTTCCTGTAGGCCATGGGCTGAAATCAATTTCCGTGCCCCCCCCCCTTTTCACATACACTTTCACACATATGATCTAGACCAATTTTTCAGTTCCTTTCTATATCCTCTTCATAATAGAACTTGTAAACACAAATGTAACTTCGGACTTAAGAAATGCAAAATTTTAACCGTTTCCTGTAGGCCATGAGCTGAAATCAATTTCCGTGCCCCCCTTTTCACATACACTTTCACACTTATGATCTAGACCAATTTTTCAGTTCCTTTCTATATCCTCTTCAAAATAGAACTTGTAAACACAAATGTAACCCGCACGCATAGAAAGTATAGGGCCACTTTTATAGCACATCACGCTAAATTCTTGTATTTTCGATTTAAACCAAATTTCATATTTTAAGCTCCATAATTTTCTGTAGATGAGTTAGATGTACTGAAATTTGGTACCAAATATACTTTTCAATAAACACAAGTTTGGTCATGTTACGCCATTTAAATGATCTGCCAATACAAAAAATGTACCCCTTCCCCTGCAAAAAAATTACGAAAATGACATTTTGATACAATGTTGGAAAATAAAACCATCAAAGTTAATAAAATTTTGATTTTCGGTATAAAGTTTTTGAAATAATGGGAATTTTCGGAATTTTAAATATTTTCACAATTTTTACTTTCTGACTTTTGGATCGTTCAAATTTGAATATATATCTAATAAACGACAATTTAATAATGATATATGATTTGTTAGCAACAGATTGTGTGAAAAAATTTTAGTGTCAAATTTATTGTAGGTTCACAAATGCCAAACGTAGCACCCCTCCCCCTTAAAATTAAAGTAAAATTTAGAACATTCAGGCTCTAAATGATAAAAAGATAATGTCTAACCAAATTCTTGTTTGTATTTAACTATAGCTGACATGCAGAAAACCATTTATAAGTAGATTTAAACATTTTAAGTAGTCCCTATTGATCCTTCTACTCTAAATCTTAAGCAAAGTGGGAATTTTCCCTTTTTCAGATTTTTTGCTGTTTTGACTTAAAGATGTACATACTTTATGAATTTGATATCTTACTTGAAAATTCTGATTAAACATCGGTTCATTGAATCTAAGCTATTAGATAGTATGCTTTTGACTTTTAGACTCACTACACTTTCATAAATGTCAAACGTATTACCCCTTCTCACAAATATTCAACACAATATATTTCATTTTACTCCGCCTGAAAAACTTAAACATTGTATAAAGATCCAATGACATCCTTTTCAAACATCAAAATACACAGAGACTCCCATGTATCACAAATAAGATCATGTGCGTGGTTAATGGGCAGTTATTTAACAATTTGCCTAAAATATTCAATTTTAACCATATTTTGGCGTTAAAATTACATATTTCGATATATCAAATGTATTTTTGCAATGAAAGTAAAACATTGGAGTGTTTTGTACATACATATGTAAAGATAGGCACATTTTGGGAATATGAAGTTACATTTGTTGGATAGCGGTAAGATTTTCTGCATTTAGAGTCACATTGAACAGTCCTTGTTTTTTAAACAGTGTTTTCAGAGAACTTATATATCTGTTAGAACAATAAATTTGCATTTCTGAAGATAAATCCTCCAGATTTGCCACATATAACAATTTAAAACTGAATTTTTGACCAATCTGAAATGCTGAAAATTCCCATTTTTCATCAGTTTTGGACAAATTATTGAGTTTTAGCTGACAAGTAGAATAAAAAATACAAAAATCAGGATAAAATGGATGTAACATTGTTATATGCAACGCAGATATTGTGCGTTTTGGTTATTTTTTCCAAACATAGACAAAAAATGACAAATGTAGGGCAAATTTGTTGGGGTAGGGGTAAGACTTTCGGTATTTAGAGTCACAATATACACCCCTTGCTTTTCTAACCAATGATTTCAACTAGTGTTACCCATTGCCATAGCATTCAAACCTTTGACTTTTCTATTTTTTACAACCCTGCCATACAATAAACTTAAAACAGTAATTGCAGATTTAATACATCAATGTCTCTGCACTAAAAATGGAAAACGCAGATACACCTATATAGTTATAGGGAAAGACACGGCATATTTGTCAAGAACTACTCTGATTCAAACAAGAAGTACACCGAGACTGACGTAATCAAAATGTTAGAATTTTTGATCGACAATATTTTTGTCGAATTCGGAGGTCGTGTTTTCCAACAGACAATAGGGAATCCTATGGGAACTAACTGTACGCCGCTTTTAGCTGACCTTTTCCTTTACTCGTACGAGGCCAAGTTCTTACAAGGTCTTATTCAAAGAAAACAAAAATATTTAGCCTAGACATTTAATTTCAGCTTCCGCTACATAGACGATGTACTTTCTCTTGATAATCCTAAATTAAAGGAGATAATCCTTAATTAAAGGAGTATTTATATTTACATCAGATCTATCCCAATGAGCTTGAAATTACTGAAACACCGACTTCAGCTTCGTATCTAGATCTGTTATTGTATATTGACGAAAAAGTCTAAGCTGTATGATAAGTGTGATGATTTTAATTTCCCAATTGTGAACTTTCCCTTTCTTAGCAGCAGTATGCCTACCTCTCAAGCCTATGGAGTGTACATTTCACAGTTCATTCGTTACTGTCGAGCGTGTAGTTTGTACAGTGATTTTTTGAACAGAGCAAAAGCACTGTCCCAAAAGCTGCTTAGTCAGGGATTTGTTCAACAATGTTAATTTCATCCCTCAAGAAATTCTATTGCCGTCACCATAACATCATCGAAAGATATGACGTGTCAGTATATATCCCAAATGAAAGTGGACATTTTCAGCTAGATTCACGTCTTCCCGGGTTTGACTACCGACTTTGACATTTTCCAGGATTGACCCACTAACAGTGTGACGGGTGCTATTAACAGAGCAGGACATGCTTACCCTTCCCGAGCACCTGATGTCACTCTCACTCTCAGTTTCACTGGAACTCACACTGTGAGTGTTTTGAATGTTGTGATTTCTGTTTCTGTGCTTTGTGTCTGTCTAGCGTCGTTTTGGCCATGCCTTTGGACTTCGATTTTTGTAAATTCACTCCTTTGTTCCTTCGGTATTCTACTGCCGTTGTATAAGACAGCTTATGTATCGCTTAGAACAATTAATCTGCATATCTGCAGATTTATTCCATAGATTTGACATATATTGCGATTTAACAGTGAAATTTGGACAAATCTGAAATGTTAAAAATTCCCATTTTTCATCAATTTTGGGAAACATATTGAATTTCAATCGACAAAAGGCTGTTTATATACCAAATCATAATGACATTCATGCAACATTATCAAATACAAGACACATTTTGCGTGTTCTTGTTATTTTCATGCGAACATGGACAAAAATTGACAATTTTAGGGAAAATTTGTTTGGGTAGGGGTAAGATTTTCGGTATTTTGAGTCACATCAAACACTTATTGTTTTTCTAAACAGTGTTTTAAGACATCTAATGTATCACTTAGAACAATAAATTGGCAAATCTGCAGATATATCCTCCAGATTTAG
Source organism: Modiolus philippinarum (assembly GCA_002080025.1). Taxonomy (NCBI): domain Eukaryota; kingdom Metazoa; phylum Mollusca; class Bivalvia; order Mytilida; family Modiolidae; genus Modiolus; species Modiolus philippinarum. The sequence continues at coordinate 102,780 of MJUU01014202.1, read as the reverse complement.
CATATATCAATTTAACAGTGAACTTTAGACAAATCTGAAATGTTGAAAATTCAAATTTTTCATCAATTTCTGGCAAAATATTGAGTTTAAGCACTTAGAACAATAAATTGGCAAATCTGCAGATATATCCTCCAGATTTAGCATATATCAATTTAACAGTGAACTTTAGACAAATCTGAAATGTTGAAAATTCAAATTTTTCATCAATTTCGGGCAAAATATTGAGTTTAAGTCGACAAATGGCTGTTAAAATACCAAATCATGATAGATTTCAAGCAACATTGCCATATACAACACACATTTTGCGTGTTCTGGTTAATTTTAAGCGAATATAGACAAAAAGATGATAATTTTAGTATAAATTTGTTGGTGTAGGGGTAAGTGTTATTGATGTATAATGTTTATATTACCTTAAAATGGTCATTATTTGTAATATCTGTAAAGCAAATATAATTAAGCTTTCATTTGATACCTACTTTAAGGTAGTTCGAGCCTAATAAAAATATCAGACAGATTTTTTTTTATTTTACGACATTTTGTAGTTCTTAGCCCATTTATTCAAAAAATAAAATAAAAAAAAATATGTCACCGATCATCTTTTCCTGTAATCAGGCTTTGAAAACTAGGCCAAATTCAGTATTTTTCAGCAATACTTACAAAGAATATGTACGGAACTGTGAGAACATGCTTATTGTTTAGCTTCCATATGAAATTAACATCAGATAGATTTTTTTTATTTTTTGACATTTCAGAGGTATACATTTCAGCTTTAAGTTGAGATAATAAAATCTATATGTCACCGTTTGATTAATAGAAATATTTTATTTAGTTTACGAAACAGACAATATTTATGGTAAAAGGGAGCTAATTGGCGGGAAAGTGTATGTCAATCTATTATGACGTCACAATGAAAAGGCCAAATAAGGAATATTCCGGCTTGAAAATCCAGTCAATTCCGCATCCGACTTGTGTTTCGCAAATGCGCCAATCGAATGCGCCGTGTATTGGTGTCGATCTACCTTAAATGATATTTATTTACTAAAAAATGAAATTAGACAAAAGAAAGAGAAAAATTTAGTCAAAAACGAAAATATTCGAAGATCCATTTATTTGGTCTATTTGGAAATAAAACTTTGGTCATCAAATATGTGTTAACATCATGTTAAAATGTTTCATATTCAAGAAAATAGATTGAAAAACTAAAAAAAAATTCAGAATTGGGAAATGAGATGCAGTTCGGTGTTCTATAGACCATCAAACTTACGCAATTTCAATGAAAATAACAAATTTTTCGTCAATATTTCACAGGGGTAGGGATACGTTTTATGGCGCTATGGAACGTATTGGGCATAGAAATTGTAAAAAAAAAATAGGTTCGTTGTAAAGCTCATACAATAAACAATCGTTTGATACATTGTTTTCATAACTGGGAAACAGTTTGAAGCAACTGAATGAAAAACTTGAACGAAAAACGAAATTTCCCCAAATTTCAGTAGGTGGGTCCAAAAATGGGCCCAGTTCCAACTGTGTGTGCAGGTTATGCTCGTGTTAATATGTTTTATTTTGAGGAGGGAGTGTAAGCAAG
>MJUU01014202.1:80635-92751 GCA_002080025.1 Modiolus philippinarum | reverse complement strand
GTCAATTTTTTGTCTATTTTCGCATAAAAATAACCAGAAGACGCAAAATGTGTGATGTATAGGACAATGTTGCATAAATTATATTATGATTGTATGTTTTAACAGCCATTTGTTGAATTAAACTCAATATTTTGCCCGAAATTGGTGAAAAATGGGAATTTTCAACATTTCAGAATTGTCCAAAGTCCACTGCTATATCGTTATATATGCCAAATCTGGAGGATATTTCTGCAACTATGCCAATTAATTGTACCAACCGAAACATTTGGTGTCTTAAAACATTGCTAAGAAAAATAGGAGTGTTAAATGTGACTCTGATTACAGAAAATCTTACCCCTACCCAAACAAATTTTCCCTGAAATTGTCAATTTTTTGTCTATGTTCACATAAAAATAAACAGAACACGCTAAATATGTGTTGTATAAGACAATAATGCATGAATTACATCAGAATGTGGTATTTCAACAGCCATTGGTAGACTAAAACTCAATATTTCACCAAAAATTGATGAAAAATGGGAATTTTCAACATTTCAGATTTGTTCGTATTTCATCGTTAAATCGCAAAATATGTCAAATGTGTAGAATATATCTGCAGATATGCCATTTAAGTGCCCTCAGCAATATATAAATTGTCTTAAAACATTGTTTAAAAAAACAAGGAGTGTTATATGTGACTTTAAATACCAAAAATCTTACCCCTACCCCAACAAATTTTCCCTGAAATTGGTGATTTTTGGTCTGTGTTTGCATAAGATTAACCAGAAGACGCAAAATGTGTGTTGTATATGACAATGTTGCGTGAATTACTCCATGATTTTGTATTTTAACAGCCATTGGTCGACTACAACTCAATTATTTCTCCCCAAATTGATGAAAAATGGGAATTTTCAACATTTCAGAATTGTCCAAAGTCCACTGCTATATCGTTATATATGCTAAATCTGGAGGATATATTTGCAACTATGCCAATTAATTGTACTAAGCGACACATTTGGTGTCTTAAAACATTGCCAGGAAAAACAAGGAGTGTTAAATGTGACTCTGTTTCAGAAAATTTTACCCTTACCCCAACAAATTTTCCCTGAAATTGTTGTTTTTTGGTCTATGTTCGCATAAAAATAACAAGAACATACAAAATGTTGCATGAATTACATCATGCTTTGGTATTTTAACACTCATTGGTCGACTAAAACTCAATATTTCTCCCCAGATTGATGAAAAATGGGAATCTTCATCATTTCAAATTTGTCCATAGTTAACTGTTAAATCGCAATATGTATCAAATCTATAGAATATATCTGCAGATATGCCAATTAATTGTTCTAAGCGATACATGAGATGTTTTAAAACATTATTAAGAAAAACAAGGGGTGTTGAATGTGACTCTAAATACCAAAAATCTTACCCCTATCCCAACACATTTCCCCCAAAATTGTCAATTTTTTTGTCTATGTTTGGATAAAAATAACCACCACACGCAAATTCTGCGTTGCATATAACAAAGTTGCATGAATACTATCATAATTTGGTATTTCAAATCCCAGTTGTCAGCTTAAACTCAATATTTTGTCAAAAATTGATGAAAAATGGAAATTTTTAGCATTTCAGATTTGTCCAAAATTCACTTTTAAATCAGTATATGTGGCAAATCTGGAGGATTTATCTGAAGATATGCCAATTTATTGTCTTAACCGATACATATGTTATTTAAAAACACTGTTCAGAAAAATAAGGAGTGTTCAATTTGACTCTAAATACTGAAAATCTTACCCCTACCCCAACAAAATTAAACTTACAAATCTCCAAAATATGACCGTCTGTACATATAAATGAACAAAGCATACTAATGTTTTACTTTCTCTGCAAAAGATGCATTTGATACATCACAATATGTAATTTTGCACCAAAATATGGGTAAAATTGAACATTTTGGACGATTATCGTGAAAAATGGGAATTTTCAGTATTTCAGAATTTTCCGAAATTCAAAGTTAAATCGCTGAATAACTGCCAATAAACCGTGCGCATGATCTTATTTTTGATATATGGGAGGCTCTGTGTGTTTTGGTATTTGAAATGATATGTCATTGGACCTTTATACAATGTTTAAGCTTTTCAAGCTAAATAAAATTAAATAAATTTTGTTGAATATGTGTGGTAAGGGGTAATATGTTTGTAATTTATGAGACTGTAGTTAGTCTTAAAGGCTTAAAAGCATACTTTCTAATTGCTTAGATATGATGAAACGATATTTAATCAACATTTTCAATTTATATATCAATTTCATGAAGTTATTGCATCTCAAAGTCAAAACAGCAGAAATTCTGAAAAACGGAAAATTCCCATTTTTCATACAATTTCGGACAGAAGAGTCGAAAAGAGACTTTTTGAAAAGTTTAAATGTACTTAAATGATCTTCTGCATGTCTGTTTTAGTGAAATACACACCAGAATTCCCATTAAACATTATCTTTTTATCATTTAGAGCCTGAATATTTCAAATTTTCTCTAAATTTTTAGGGGGAGGGGTGCTAATTTTTACATTTATGAACCTATAATACGTCTGAAACTAAACTTTTTTGCATACAATTTGTTGCAAACATATCATAGATTATTATTGCATCGGCAATTATTGAATATATATTCAGATTTTTACGACCCTTAAGTCAAAAAGTCGAAAATGTGAAAAATCTAAAATTCCGAAAAATTCCATTTTTCAAAAATTTTATACCGAAAATCAAAATTTTATGGACTTTAATGGGCTTATTTTCCAACATTGTATCACAACTGATAAGTTTGGCATAAAAACTAGATCAAATGACGATGGTTGTTTATCTGAAAGGAATATACAGCCTAAAATCGAGATTTTCGCAATTTTTTTTTGAAGGGGTAGGGGTAGATTTTTTGTATCCCCTGATCATAAAATGGGTACCCAAACTTGTGTTCATTGTAAAGCATATTAAATTAGCTTTAATTTGATACCAAATTTCAGTACATATTACTTATCTGTAAAAAGTTATGGAGCTGAAAAGATTAAACTTATGTTAAAACGAAAATACAATAATTTTTCGGGTGTACTATAAAAGTGGCCCTATACTGTCTTTGCGTGCAGGTTATGTTCGTGTTTACATGTTTTATTTTGAAGAGGGGACATAGAAGGGCTGAAAAAAACCGGTCTGGTTCGGAAGTGGGGGGGGGGGGGGGGGGTTGCACGGAAAGTGTTTCCAGCCCACGGACTAATGTTTTGATGATTAAAACTTTTGTCAACACCATTAGCCAAAACGTTAAAGGACAGCGAAAATACCATGCATTTATCAGAATAAACGTGACATGAATAGAAAATAAAATAAAATATCATCTTTAATTGGTAACAGTAATGGTGCTTGGGGTGGAGGGTTTCTCATGTAAAGTAATTAACCTTATACATATTTTTAGAATGTTTGTTGCATATCAGTCTATCAGTACTAAACATTTAAAGCAAAAGTTGAAATAAAATATTTCCGATGTTCTGGTAGCCATTTGGTCTCGCCACTAAGTTATATAAAGCAAATTTAACACGCGATCTTAATAAACTATGATGTTTAACTGCACCACCTGGTCATCAGTAACAGATTCCTAATTCTGCATTCTGTAATTCCTCAAAACGATGTCCCTTCTCGGCTTTCGTACATCCCAGGTGTAAACTGTTTCGCTGTGCATTTAATTCAAAGCTACATTTAAGTGGAAATTTTCCACCTTACCAGGCGGGGAAGTGGTTGAATTAGAACAATAGAAATTGAGCTCTCGTTTAAATGAGGTGGAAATGTTACTTTTGGATTGTTTACCATAGATGCATAATTATAAAAGTTATTTCCAATGAAAAAATACGAATATTTTTCATTCCTATGTTTTGAATTTATATGAAAACAACGTAGATTGCCGCAGGTCAACGTATAGATGCATATACGATGCACAAATCGGCACAAAAGATCAAGTTAGTGTCTGTCTTTCAAAGTGGATCCCCAAAAAGACCATATGGTGACCCCTAGATGTTTTGTTTTTGGTCGTTTTAACCTGGATATGGGATGTTGTGTCCTTGACATTTACCCCATTTCCTTCCTTTTTCATATCTTTAGATTTTGACATTATACAAAATTAGCATACGGATTGCCAATATCCCTGTTAATCCATGTACAAATTTCTATGTCCTCCTTTTGTAGCGTTTTCAAACACGATCGAAATTTTATCACCTATGCATTCTTTCTGAGGTTTCTTTCAGGAATCAACTTTGTATTAATAGGGAACTCTCAACAAATCTCTCGAGAAGAATACCAAATAGTAACCACCCTTATATTACACCCCAAATACTAATTAAAACTTTTCCAAAACTCTTGAAATTCAACGAAGTGAAAATACTGAAAGTTATACATGCCCCTTCAACTGCCCCATATATTTATTTCACAGCGAGTACAAATCACTCGCGAGCTAAAAATATAATGAAAAGTCCATTTTCTCCCTACTTAAAAACTTTTAAAAAGTGGATCCTGAATAAAGCCATTTCATATGGTTTATACGATGCATAATTATGTATTAAATAAGACTCCTTAATTTTGTTTCCGCCCATGCCCTTTGAGGGGCTAGATTTTTTTTCTTTATTATCATACAGTTCTGACCATCAGATAGAGCTGGTTTTAATACAATGTTTTATGAATTAATCAACGACAGTTGTATATTTCTCATATATCTGTCAATTACAGCGATTGTCGCAGCATAAGATACATAGTATGTGAAATGTAAAAAAATACCGCAAATATTAGAAATTTGATTTTTTTTTACCGTGGCTGTGTCATCACACATCTTGTTTATTTGAGGAGATGGCAGGTAAACAAATTTACAGAGGAGACAATTTTTGTGAACTACTTCCCCGCCTGTTACCCGAAGTATTATATTGTTATTTGTCTTTACCGTGTAGCATGTCAACATATGGAAAAATGGACATTATTAGTCTGCTGTTGACTTAACACTTTTTCTTAAAAATATAACAAAATCGTACTTATTATCTTGAAATAAAAAATTGTGTGTGTGAGTTACTTAGAATTATACACTTGTTTATTATGAAATTTTGCAATGTCTATTTATGAGCAAAATACAGTAGTACATAACTAAATTTTTAGACATTATAGGGATAACTTTTTATGTGTTTGTTGGCATATAATGTTTAAAATAGTGAAATTTGCTACTATATGTATTGTTATATTCGTTTTAGATAACTGTATAACATTTTGGATGAAATCTGCGATATGAAGACTCCTTTGTCATATAATAACAAAACGGTTTCAATTCTAGAATCTCAAGGCTTTTTTCATTGATACCATTGTCAGTATTGTTTTTTTCTTTCCACTAAAACGACAAACTTTAAGAGATTAATCGGGATTATTTTTTAATAAGGAGTTGAAAACGTACAGTCATTTTTACGTTGCCTCGAACCGGTTATTGTTCTATTGGGAAATATTCCGCCAAATATATAAAGGCAAAAAATAGCTCACTTAAGGTGTGTTATTGGAATATTCCACCATTTTTGGCTAATACTTGTTCATTTGGGTTTCATACACTAAGAAATTTAACAAAATAGCTTTTTAAAATGCTGAGAAAATTCCAAAGTATTTGAAATTAAAATTCCTTATCCCATTTACAACATTTTCATAACAAAACATGTGCTTTAAATCTGCACATTTCTGGATTTACAGAACACAGAAATTACACCAGGGAGATAATTTGATAATATATCATTAAAGAAATTAACTTTTCAGAATCTATCTCTTTTATTTAAACGTTGACCCCTAATTTTTATTTTGTATATGTAAGGGATATTATGATTGCAAAACACATGCAAAGTATGAACAAAATATATAATTGATTTTTAAAGATATCCCCTCATATCGTCATTTTCCCTATCATTTCTATGTAAAATCGTAAAATTTTCATTTTCAGTTTTTGCGTTATAAAGCACGGTAATCCCTATATTTTATTTTATATTTTGAACAATAGTACAATAATGTTTCTACACAGAAAATTTCACAAAATTCTATAGTAGGAAATTAATACCCTGCAGACACCTTAAGCAGTTAAATTCTACTTAAAAGATCTTTTGTGTGTCAGATAAAGTGAAATATAAACCCAAATTCAAATAAAATATTTTACAGCTTTCAGAGTTTGACATAAAAAAAAATCAGCAAACTTTAATGGTGTTTTCTTGTCATCCTTGTATCACAACTGAAACGTAAGGTACCAAATCTATGGTGGCCAGGTGCGGGCATTTAACGTTTTCGCATTTTCTCCTATCACTTTCCACAGAGCGAAAAGTAACACGAAATCGAGAAAGCAAAAAAAAAAAAAAAAATGCGAAAACGCGACAGCGAAATTGCGAAATGAATTTCACTTCGCGTTTTCGCTTCCTCAGTTTGTATTTTCGTGTTTTCGCATTTTCGCGTTTTCGCGTTTTCGTGTTTTTGTCTCGGAAGTAACGATCTAACGCATGCGTCATTTGAAACAAAAATGTGGCCATCTCAAACTTTAAGACTTAAATTTATAGCTATATGTATATTTATATTTCTGTTTGTTATAATGAGAGCCTTATTGAAAAATTGGTTCAATTCAAATAAGTTACTCTCTCTAAATAAATATATTTAGTTATTTATTTGTTTATTTATTGAAAAACAATATATGTTTTGTTGTGACCAAAGTCAATAAATCCATAAACTGTATTAATTTTTGAATTGAATGGATTCCGGTGTAATTACTTCTAAGATAAACTTTTGTATTTTTTATACGTTTTAAGACTTTCATATGTTAGATTCTCCCCGTACAGTCATGACGGTATGAGTAATATAATTAGAAGATGAAATGATATTTTATAGTAGGCAAGTTTAAATTGATGTGCATTGCTTAATCTACGTTTTCCCCACATCATCAAGTAAACATAAGATCAATTGGTTTTGCATATTAACAAGATCATGTCACAACGGACAATTTCATTAGAAAATGATTGTAGGGGATTTTTTTTTCACTGACAGATTAATCTCTCTCCGTTACTTCTTTTAAGGTATTTCCCCGTAAATTAATTTCTATATTTATAAAAGTGTGGAATTGAAATGAAGTATAAAATATTTAACGCATTTTTTTTTATTTTTGAGGTCTCGGTTTTGTGGGTTGGGTGTAATTTTATGTAAAAGAACAGTATAAATAGGAAATACATGTAAATTAACGTTTTATGACTTATTACGAAAGAAAAATAAACAGACAGAAATATTTTATTATGTTTAGAAAGTAGGAAAAGTAAAAAGAACGATATGTGCGAGTAATAAATCGAGTTGGTGTTGTTTGCACCTAGCTGAGAGTGAAGCAATGGACTGTAAAAGTGGAGAAGGGGTCCAAGGGAATTTCCAAAAGGGATTCCAGGCCATAGTCTGCAAGCAATAAAGGAAAAACAAGCTAACAAAAAGTATTTTATAATGCAAAATGTTACCGGTTTGGATTGATCTTTTTTTTTAGGAAGCTTGATATATCTAGCGTCATTACAGTTATGCTTGTCTCAGTATATCTGTCATGTAAGATACCATCTTTAATACAAGGAGATGGAAAAAAGTAAACCTATACTCATACTCGAACCACATCATACACAGACAGTAGCCCCGTCCCCTCTGGCCAGCGTCATACACGAGTTTTTCATTCGTTCAAGCAACTTCGTGTTTAGTACATACATTGTATTAATATGTAAAAAACACTTTTAGATGGTTGATGAATAGATCTTTGTAGTTTTTTTTCTGTAACACATCTCCTCGATCACTACTTTTCATGTTTGTATGTATTTTTACTTTATTACTGTTATCTCTATAGCACTTTCACATTATATTCCCAAATAAGGGTGCTTTGTTTTTTTGAATTTTATAATTTTCATGTTAAACCAAAGTTATTTTAATATATACTCGGGTCTTAGCTTTAGTCTTGCTGCATAAATTTGTGGTATGTTTCATGTATGTGAGTATATAAATTTGGGGCATGTTTTCGAGATCGATTTGGCACATTCATACCGAAAATATACCTAGTTACCCCCCCCTCCCCCCCCGGGAAAAAGATTTAAATGGTACTGACGGGGTTTAAACTATTGTCGTCAAGTCATTACGTATGGCCTTCTTTGGTATTAACATTGATTTTTTGATAGGGTCTTTGCATTTTAACTAAACACATTCTAAATTTTTAAAATCTGTATTGCATGGACACGGGTTATGTTTTCCGGTATATGTATGAAATCATTATGCTAAACTCCTCACAGGAAGGGATCTTGGTGGGAGCTGTATACTGAGGGTACATAACATGCTTTGTCAGTTGGTAATGGGTCTGGAGCTGGCATGTCAGTTAACTGCTAGTAGTCTCTTGTGTTTCATGTTTATGTCCGTATATTTAGTTCTTTCAGTTTCATTTTTCACAATTGACTCAGTCCTGTTGCCAACTGAATTTTACTGTTGTTACGATTGTTTTTTTGATTTATCACATTGGCTGTAGGGGGAAGGTTTGGGCCCAATAAAACTAGTTTAACCCCGCCTCAGCAGGTTTGCGCCTGTCCTAAGCCTGGAAATTTATTAAGCCTTTGTGTGTCTTGTCTTATTTCTAGTTAGTTTATTTTATGTCTATAGGAATCTAGGATGATGTTTATTTCGCAGAACTTGATTACTCTTTATTCAGGGGCCGACTCCGACCTGCCGTTGGGTGTGGGGTTTTCTCACCATTCATTGAAGATCTTATGGGTGCTTTGAGTTGTTATTACTCCCCTTTGGGTTGTTGTCTCTTTGACACATTCCCCGTTTCCCTTCTTTTTTTTATGTCGGTCTATTCTAGTTTGAAAACTAACTGGACTTTATGTTTAATTTAAGACAACATTGGCGGATCAAATGGCGGGTTAGAATATTGGGACTTCTTTTTGGCAATCATGTGTTTTTAATGAAAAATTATCTTTCACTTCTAAATTGGACCCCCCTTTCTTAATTACCTGGAAGCGTTTTTCGGCAATGCACATCAATTTAAACTTGCTTTCTATGAAATAACATTTCATCTTCTAATAATGTTGACATATACGGTATAGAGAGAATACAGCATATTAAAAGTCTAAAAACGTATGCAAAATACAAAAGTAAGTTGGTTTGAGTAGTTATTGGACCGGAATTAATTCAGTTCAAAAATTGATACTGTTTATGGGTTTATAACTTGGTCACGGCATAAAATATATGTTTTAAAATTGAAATTATAAAGTTTGAGATGGGCACATTTTTTTCAAATGACGCATGCGTAACATCTTTACTTCCGAGACGAAAACGCAAAAACGCGAAAATACGAAAACGCATAAATGAAAAAACGCAAAAACCGCGAAAATGCAAAACACAAAAACGCGAAAACGAGAAAATGCAAAAACGCAAAATTAAGAAAGCTAAAACGCGAAATCGAGAAGGCGAAAAAGCAAAAAACTCGAAAGCGAAAAAGCAAAAGCGAAAACGCAAACTCGAAAACATGAAGTGAAATTCATTTCGCATTTTCGCCTTCTCGATTTCGCGTTTTTGTGTTTTCGCTTTCGCGTTTTCGCCTTCTCGATTTCGCGTTTTCGCTCTGTTGAAAGTGAAAAGCGAAAACGCAAAAACGCGAAATGGCCACCATACAAACCTGTTTATCTAAAAGAAATTAACGAAATTAAAAGCAAAAAGAAATCGTCACTTTCACCATTTTTTGCAGAGGAGAACCATTAAAAAGGCTTTAATTCCACAAACGTATATTCAGTGCAAATATTATAAATTTGATACCAAAGTTTTGTATATTTCATCCATTTATAGAAAAAAGGAATTGATAAGTTGTAACTTTTAGTGAAAACGAAGATATAAGAATTTTGAATGGTGTACTTCAAAAGTAAACATATCTAAGTGTGCAGGTTATTTTCATGTTCTATTTTTAAGAGGGGCCACAGAAGGGCTGAAAAAATTCGGTCCGGATCATAAGTGTGGGGGTTGCACGGAAAGCGATTTCAGCCCATGGCCTAAAATGTTCATCTTGTCCGTTTTTATTTGCATACTTTAGTTATCGTTTCTTTTCTTTCTTGGGATGACTTCAGATCCCCCGTGCGAGAGGTGTTACCCTGAATTCATTTCAGTTATAATATACTTGTTCTTGAGAGAATTTCTCCTATACATGTACTGTCATACTTTCAGATTTTTGCATTTTATTTTTTGCAATTTCAAAATATGATTTTGACCACATGTTTTAAGTGACAACATCTCATGATTGTATAATGCCAAGTTTTCTTACAATTTACTCAATGAGTGCCCTGTGGTTATTTTTTACTTGTGTTTGTCTTCTTGGAAGTATATCAGAAGCGCAATATTGAAATTTTACTGTTTCATCAAAATCGAAAGCGCACCGATCTGGGTTATCGAAAGCGCACCGATCTGGGTTATCGAAAGCGCACCGATCTGGGTTATCGAAAGTGCACCGAGTTGTCCTATAAGTCACCTGTATTTTACTTGCAATCAACAGTTAACCTTTATAGTTTTTAATGGATTGGTATGTGAAATGTTTATTATCGGGCCGATAAAGATGAAGGATTTGTAATTAAAAATTACGCTACATCAATTAAGTTTGGTTATCCTGTCTTGTTCTTCAGATTTGGAATTCTTTGCCAACTCAGCCGAGGAACTATAGTTTATGGTTCATTTAGATACTGTTGAAGATATTTTATCAACTTCCGTTTGGTTTTGCGTTTTTGTCTGGAAAGTTTGAAGCTAACTATATAGAATTCCTGTGAGAACAGCTTGTCCCGATCGAAATTGAAACCTCCAACATAATATAATACATTTGAGCTGACTAGCCCAACGTTTTTGGTACATTGTTTAAAATGCAAAATTTATATAAACTGACTTTTAGTTGTGAGTAAGAGAATTTTCATGACTGAATCGGTAAATGGTTGAAAATATCGCTTGGACTGGCCCTGCTGAGGTTGAAGATGTATATGCAGAGTACTGTATTAAGCGTTCAACTTTAGACAATATCACATATAAAATACAGGTGAACAGCGCGCTTTTGATACGCAAAAATGTGCGCTTTTGATGAAATAAAAATGCGCTTTTGATATGCGAAAGCGCGCTTTCGATAAACTCCCGTCTTCTTTTGTATTATTGTCGGACAACGGCTGACAGCCAATGTAAGAACACTTTTCATGTTTGTTGACGATCCCACATCAATGACAAAAAAGACACGAATGTAGCGTTGCTCGGCATCTAGCAATGAATTCCGCTCCGGTGCGAGGGACCATCTTAAACTTACTATGAGGTTTGAGCAAGGCTTATTGTTGAAGTCTCATGGTGACTTCAAGGAACAATAACAGCATTGTTCCACTGTCTTGTTATGTATTTGTAGAGATTTTGTCTCGTGTGCATTTACCCCATATCCTTTCATGTTTATTTTATATATTTTCAATGGGTAATACAGCACCACGATTGATGGTGATGGTGAATATTTTGTACATTCACTAAATGAAACCGATTGGCTGTAAAGGTTGCCATTTAGTTTTTAGCTAAAACATCATGTCAATGTTCTGTGGTATTGTTCATAAGGCAGAATCGGGGGTATTTTATTCATGAGGTAAAATCACGTGACCACGCCCCTTTTTCGTGAATTACTTCCCTTTATTAAAGTACATCTCATCGTTCCGGATTATTTTCATACTACCCCCGTCTTTTATCTAAAAGTACTGTATTAATGTTATCTTCCGTGATGAAAAGTTTTTGTTGTGGGAATTTTAAAACATAGAAATTGTGGTTAAAACCCGTCTGTAGAAGGATTTCCCGTCGCACGAAAGCTTGGAATTACAAATTTTAAATTTAATTTGGCCGCGAATTTTCTTGAGTAAGTTTAAAAGTAACAATTTTTTATGAATCTATGCGAGTTATATTTCACTGTTATATGCGGACAAATTTGCTACATATTTATCTTTGACGTGTATTTTTCTGTCAAAGATAGCTTACTCGGCAGTTTTACAATGGCTTCTACAGTCAAAATGTCACGATCCCGCTTCGAATTTCAAACTTAATTGGCCGAAA
>MJUU01014202.1:9411-80421 GCA_002080025.1 Modiolus philippinarum | reverse complement strand
CCCCCTATGCATTTCAACTAAACATGGCCGACAAGCAAGAGTTACAAGATGGCCGCTATGCAAATTAGTAAAGTACCCCTGATTCTGCCATATGTTCTTTTAAGCATTACTTTGTGCGTAATAAAAAGATGATAAAAACTGATGAATATTTAAAACTAGAATGTTTCTTTGAACTTGTAGTTCAAATTTTCTTATGTAATAAAGAAATTTGTGAGCCACCATCAATTACTGATCTCAATTTAACTGCTGATCAGAAGTTACTTATTGAAACACATGTACAGCATAACGGAATTTACTGTTTTTATACAACTTTGGTATTTTTGTATTTTCAAATGCTCAATTTTAAGTAGACAAAAGTTCGGACTTCCAGCCAAATCAATTGTATAGGTAGTTATATTTTTACATTTACTTTTTTCTTTTCGTTTGTTTATAAAAAGAGATTTTTAGTTTTCCCTATCCTCGTTTTCAGTTTTGTGAAGACCAATGCTGTGGTAATCATGTAATTATGTGGCTGAACAATATTATATAAATTGGTGTGTTTTGACCATTTATACGCGACATTCGACAAAATCCAATTTTAGCAATAATTCATTGAGTAAGGGTAGGTTTTACATTACCTAAAATGACCACTATTTGTATCAGTTGTAATCTGTCCGTTATTTATTTCGTATGAAAGGTAAACAATGATCGTGTTGTCAGATTATGTAAATAATGCAAAAAACACATTGACAAAGCCCATTTTTCAAAGCTCGATAACAGAACATGGATTACTAGACGCGTTACCCAAGTGGTTTTTTGGGAAATACCCTGTCGATCGTCAGGTAGTCATACGGAAAGCCTTAAAAAAACATTGATTACAAACTGTGTGGAGAAACGCCACACTTCATGCAAGATAATGATCCCTTCTAGATCTTTCTAAAAACCGCAGCTTCTTCGGGTGATAGTAAATGTTTATTAACCAGTATATTTCTCCATTCGTCCAGACGCAATCAAACTCGTTGCCCCTCGCTTCCATCTATTTTGCATTATTGTTTTTATTTTTAGAATTCAGTTACTCTTCCGGTCCTAATATAACTGCAATATTGCTCTTTGTACGAAAAACTCTTGTTAATCAATCTTTAACTATCATACCAAATTAAGTGCGTGCACAACGTAAGCTTATTTCTACAAAATGCCTGAAAATAACAGTGGCCCGTCTTAGAAAGGTAGTTCACTCATCACATTTTTGAATTGATGGCAGCTTTCGGAACTCTAGCCCATTTTCAAAGCTCAAAAACAGAAATACAGGAATGACTGGGCACGTTACCCTTGAGGTTGTTTGGCGAATACCATGTCGATCGTCAGACAGTAATACGGAAAAATCGCCAAAAAACCATTGTTTACAAATTGTGTGGAGAAACGCCACACTTCATGCATTATAGACGATATTCCACTTTCAAATTTTTGGGTAATTGTCGACATCTTACCCCGAATCTACTGGAAACTGGTACCTGACGTCAGTTGAGCGTAATCTAGGAATTCTCCTATTTATTTTCTTGAACTTAAATAAATTGGTTGGAAATGACCCGCCTGGGATAAAATGTTGATTTCCGACATGTTCGGCTTTTCCCAATCATAAACACCTTTCATATGTTGATAGAAGAATTTATTCCCTTTGCCCTCATACAGCGGGGCGCCATTTTTACCCCGTTTGACCTCTTTGACCCGCCATTCTAATACCCGGAACGTTCCGGAATTGGACTTTTGGAAGAACGTTTATTAACATCCTTTCTACATCTTTCGAAAAACAGAAGCCTCTACATGCGATATTGAGCGCTTAAGCCGTCCTATTCATTTCTCTACTTTTCCAGTGATAATCAAACATTTTTTTAAATTTGTGACCGATTTCGGAACTCCTCTGTTTTTCTCCACTTCAATGGCTTTAGAATTTTGCACACGGATCCCAACTGTTTATTTCATGAATGTCTTCTATATGTCAACTTAAGACACCTGACAAGTTTTCATAAAATTATTGACAAAACCTCCTAGCTTTTAGCCATAATGTTCAATTAATGGAAAATCAAGAAAAATCCATTTCCCGCCAAATTTTTAATGTTAAATGCACACGGACCTATATATTTCTTTTTGCCATTTTATTTAGTCTACAATGCTGAATCAATTTAAAAAGGTTTCAAAAACTCCTTGATCACATCAGGAGTGAGCCTCCTTAAAATAGGCACAAAAATATGTACACTTATACTATTGTTTTCTTTAGTGAAATAGACAACTCTTGGATATCAGTTACAACCACAGGACGAGACCAATTTTGAAAGAATAGGCGATGTACCACAAAACTTATATGCATGATAAAATTTCATTTAAAAAAACAACATTTTTGCATAATATTCAAATAAATTTCATGCTACAATTACTTTACATGATTCGTGAATTGGAAATCGAGATAGAAAGGAAGCATTTTTAAATTAATCTAAATAATATTTTACCTACAGCGGGCATGGCATTAATGGAAAGAGAGAAATGGGGCCGGAAAGCAGAGTATGTTTTATCGATGATGGGATATTTAGTAGGACTGGGGAATCTCTGGAGATTTCCATATATTTGTATGCGGAATGGCGGAGGTCAGAATTTTTTGTCTTTTATAGTATAATTCACTTTTAAATTCTATAATCTTGAGAAAATGATTTTTGTTGTTGTAATTCTAAATAACTCTTTTTGCAAAAAAATATTTCAATATGAACATGTGTGTTCGATATGCATTATGATCGAAAACTAAATGAAAATTAACAGAAATAGGTTTGTCTTTTTTTCATTTACATGATTTTTGTCTTCTCTGGCACTTCATTGTTTAAAGATCTTTTCTAACTTTGTCTAGAAAGACCATTTTGCTTTGCTTATAATTTAATATTATTTTGTTGTACTTTTCAAAAAATGTGCAGAACAGCTAGCTGAAATCATATTTTGTACATGACTTTTCCCAGACAATATCATTCGCGTTCATTTTAAATAAAAATAAAAACGTTAATATGAATATGTACATGTAATGAGTAAAAGTAATTTGATTATAATTGTGTTTCAGGGGCCTTTCTTATTCCGTATGTGTTTTTCTTGGTATTTTGTGGTATACCTTTATTTTTCGTGGAAACTGCGGTCGGACAGTTCAGTGGAAAAGGCTTCTGGCACGTTTGGGATGTGTGTCCTATTTTTAAAGGCGAGTATATAAAAAACAGTCACTCTGAGGTTCGGCGAATTTACTTATGACAATACTTATCTTTTAGGAACCTTTGTTTCTAGGGAAACTGTTTAGTTTTCTTATAATGGACGAAAATGGTCATCTCAGTACTAAAATTACGACAAAAAGGGATGATTTTAATTTCAAAATTATCAAATTTCCCTAACATGGATAGTAATATTCCAGCTTCTCCTGCTTACGGAGTGTATGTTACACAGCTTATTAGTTAGGCGAGAGCTAGCACAAATTATACAGACTCACTCATTAGACATAATATTTATCTCCATGACCGCCTTATTAATCAAGGCTTCAAAAAATTTCGTCTCATACGATCATTAAAAAAAGTCTTTAATAGATGTCAGTCCGTTGTGGAAAAATTTGAAGTTTCGGTCCGAACTCTGATTCAAAATTCTTTCTTTAATTAATACTGGGATTATTATTTCTTTCTTCTGGCTACGACATTTCAATTGCAATTACTCGTTAGTTGCTACCGAACACTACCGCAAAGGAAGGGGAGGTTTTGCTAGACATAAAACCGGTTAAACCTACCATTTGTTTTGAAATGCCTGCACCAAGTCGGGACAATTCTTCCGGTGGTTTCCAGCTAATTTTTTTTGTGCCATGGACTTCGGCTCTTGAAAACTACGTTCGGTAGTTTTGTTATTATCCCCATGCTTTGTAAGTATACTATACGAGTCGACAGGTTCGAGCACCATATTCTCAAGACAAAACTACAGTAAATCAGTTCCCGTGGGAAGGGAAAGAATCGAAAACAGTGAAAGTTGGTCGAACGGGATAGAAGCGTGACGCGGGCTTCATTGTAACAAAACAAATTACACAAAATAAAAAACCGGGTTAAAATGGCACAGAAAATTCAAAAAAAAAGTAATAACCATTCATAAACTGGAAGAAAAAGCAACCTTTAAAGTTTGAAATATTTTCTCGCACGTGAAGCTTGTGTGGAGCTTGAAAACAAATAAGCAGAACTTAAGAAACGGACAACCATGAAAAGTTTATATAAAAGTCAATTGAAGCATATTATATTAATGTCTCATCATCCAATCAAATTAAGAGATTTTAATTCGCTTTGTTCAAACGGGAGTTTTTAGTAATTTTACAATATTACCCAATATTAAATAATGTCAAAAAATGATATCTACTTCATGTTGATATAGATCTTTCCCTAGTAACACATCTCGGAAAATTCATGTTTCAATTTTTATTGAAAAAAGATTTGACGAGAAGATACTTTTGAGAATAATTTTAATTCACATATTCCCTGCATAACCTACATCACATGAGATGGAACTAAGTAACTAATAAGTTATCGTCTCATTTTTTCTGAAGAAAATGATACAGCTTACATTGAAACTGTTCAATCGGTGATCAAATACTATTCAAACTGGCGTTTGACACAAACTCCTTCGATATAAAAAAAACTATTTTATTCAAAGAAATTACATAGTGAAAATAGAACAAATAAATGAAAAACGCCCCCCCTAAAAAAACAAAAAAATGAAAACAAAGCAAAAAACAAACAAAAAAAAACCCCAAAAAACGAATAAAAAAAAAAATAAGAAAAAAAAAACACACACACACAAAAACAGAAGTAAAACTAAATTTGTAATTGCAAGCAATGGCCGGTGTCATCCCAGACGACCAATACGATGAGTCCCACTTAATTGCAGCTTCAAAATCAACTTTCGTTGAAATCGGTCAAAGTCGAATGTTTTTTCGTTTATGGGCCGCTTCATGGAATTGGCGGCCATTTTGAACATTTTTTTTGTCAGATTCCTTCTCCTCATCTTACTAAACATTTATACAAAATATGAATTAATTCCTCAAAGCCGTTCCTGAGATATAGAATCCCCAATTTTTCAACGTTAATTGGCGGCAATCTTAGAAATGGCAGCCATTTTGAAAATTTCTAACGCACAGCATACAACTTCAGATGGTGTTCCAACTTTGTACACAGCTTGAAGTCCTCCCTAAAAAGTTCAATTTTCATCAAAATCGTACAAAGTTTAAAATTTTTACCTATTTCGGCGGCCATTTTGGTAATGGTAGCAATTTTTTTTTCGCATAAATTCTTTCCTCTCATCTGACTGAACCTTTATACGAAATATGAAGAAATTTTGCAAAGTAGTCCCGAGATATTAAATCCCCAAATTTTTAAGTAAAATGGCAGCCATCTTGGAAATTGCGGCCATTTTGATAATTTGAAACCCATCGTAAATTACTTCAGATGGTGGTCCAACTGTATACAAAGTTTAAAATTGCTATGTTTAGCCATTTCAAAATACTCGTTAGGACAAAAATCATTGGAAAAAGTATAATAATAACCAGAAGAAACGTAGAATAACAACATGTCACCCTGACTCGGTCTGCGCTGCCATAATAAGAATCATCAGAAGAAACGTAGAATAACAACATGTCACCCTGACTTCGTCTTTATTAATTAAAAATTAAGGAAGCGTCACCTCGACTTTGTCTAGAATGACATAATTAGAAGAAACGTAGAATAACAACATGTCACCCAGACTACGTCTGGGGTGACATAATAAAGCGCAACGAATGAGTAATATCTCCGGTAGAGTAGCCTCCTACACACTTCTTGGGTATATTATAAAAAAAATTACTTCTGGTCTGTGAATTTACATCTGAATACGCGTGTGATCACTGAATTTTGTGCAAAAAAAATGACCGAAGCGACAACTGTCAATGTCATATTTGAATTGGTTCATTATCAACTTGACTAAATTTCCAAAATGAAAAAAAAATACCGAAGCAACACCCAAAAATCATAAATACAGTAATAATGGCAATATAAGGATCACATAAAGACAGGGAACGTAAAGAGAAAAAAAAGATCATAATACCAACACCGCAAAAACGTAAGCACCAAGGTAAGTGAGAACCGAACCGTCAGTCTAAAACGAACAATCAAAGGACAATGGCAACGTCGGAAAAACAAAGAAACAAAGACATAACATGAGCACGACAAAGTACAATTAATGAACAACACGGACCCAATAAAAAACCGATTAATGTTAAATCAAATAAATATAGATTACCATATATAAGATATTATTAAAAATTTACCCCTCGATAAAACAATATGATTTCAGCAAAAATTAAGGAAGCGGGCTGATATAACATCGCTTTCAACTGCTTCCGGTAATCATCGCATGCCTTTCCGTCACTTATCAGAGGCTTTGTCTCACGCAACTACCTGCATTTCCATAAAAACGATAAACATTGCACACGATATCGTCATATCAAAATAAGTAAAATAATAAAGTACTAATACTGCATTTTATAAGCATGAAGATATTTTTTCAGCCGAAAATTTCATTCATAGTTGAAGTATATGATAAAAATATCATTTCATGTCATTTTTCATATCATATTCTTAATCAGTCCTCGGTCAAAACATCATCCCTCGAGACTGGTGGCTCTCGGTTGATATCACGACCTTGAGCTTAGTAAAGGCATGATATTAAAAATGTCATGTAATAATCTATGAAGAGTGTAATAATCTGTAATTATTACAAGGCTTTTTGCATGCCCTTTATCAGTCCAAGGTCCTTATATCAAGGTCCAAATATGATATTTGAACGAGGGCTGATGACGGACGTAATATGAAAACTGACATATAATGAAGTTTTTATCATATACTTCAAGTATAGAAAAAAATCATGGCAAAATATTCTCCGTTCACATATTACGACTCCAGTTTACTACAATCTGGGATTAATATTCTAAATCATAATCACGGCAATTCATATCCAACACGAAATGAGACAGTATGAAAAAAACAAAACAACTAATTAAAAAAAAACAAAAACGAACAAGAACGCCATATAACATAAGCACTACAAATATTATTGTTCGAGACTCACAAATTCACAAAGAAAATAGTCATAAATAATGCATTTCATTTAAGAATTGAATGCATTACTTTGAAGTTTCATTGGGATATGAAAGGGTTGACCGAAGCACATTTTAAATGAAGCGCGGTAGCGCTTCATGTTGAAAATGTGCGCCCGGTCAACCCTTTCATAGTCCCTATGAAACTTCAAAATAATGCATTCAATTCTTATAATTACATTTTAAACCCGAAATATAAAAATCAACTTTATTTACAGGGAAGTACATCATGTACATTGGGATTCTATTTTTACAAATTCATCCGCCACGTGAACACGTGGTCAAATGTGTTTCATGGGAATTGCAACTTCACATTGATATGCCACGTGATCGATGTTCACCTATCAAACTGGTGGAATTCAAATGAATATTCATAAAATGTAATTATTTATTAATAGGAATAGGTTTTGGAATGATGGTACCACTAAGCATACTGGTTATTTATTACAATATGATTATTGGTTGGACACTTTATTACATTGGGAGTTCATTTATTAGTCCCCTACCCTGGACTACTTGCACCAATGAATGGGACAGTGTTAACTGTGTTGTCAACAGAAATTTTCAGAATAACACACCCGACCATGGTATTGTAGGGACCAATGATACCTTACAAGAACCGGAAACTGCTGGCAATAAACTGAACCAGTCATATGAAAATAAGATATCGCTGTTCCTCCTTAATGAAAGTGTAACAGCTCAGGAAGACTTTTGGCAGTGAGTGTTACTATAGTGTGTAAATTTAAGTGTGAACATAATGACGGTAAAACCACAGAAGGGAACATCTTTTCAGAAAACAGAGAATAAACTAAACATTGTTGAAATGAAAAAATTAGAATCCATCATATAACAACGGCAGTAGAATACCAAAGGAATTTACAAAAATCGACGTCCAAGGACATGGCCCAAAACTAGGACACAGAAGTTAGACACAGAAAACAATGACGTTAGACATATACAAAGCACAGAAATAGAAATCACAGCATTCAAAACAAAGGCACTCACGGTGTGAACTCCAGTGAAACCGAGAGTGACATCAGGTGCTCCGGATGGGTAAGCATACCCTGCTCTGTTACACTGTGAGTTAGTCAATCTAGGAAAATGTCAAAATCGGTAGTCAAATGCAGGAAGACGTGAATCTAGGTGAAAATGTCCACTTTCATTTGGGATACTGATACGTCATAAAGAAGATAATAGTAATACTTATAATATTCTAAGACAGATAAAAACTCACCTAGCCTAAATGTAGAAGCAATTTTTTGGTTTAGATTTTATATTTTTATTTCAAATAATTAACTAAACGAACTTTTTTGGTTTAGATTTTATATTTTTATTTCAAATAATTAACTAAACGAACTAAAGGAAAATGTCAAAATCGGTAGTCAAATCCGGTAAGACGTGAATCTAGCTGAAAATGTCCACTTTCATTTGAAATACTGACATGTCATATCTTATTACACGTCATAAAGAAGATAATAGTAATACTTTTAATATTGTAGGACAGAACAAAGCTCTCCTAGACTAAATGTAGAGGCATTTTTTTGGTTTAGATTTTATATGTTTATTTAAAAAAAATTAATTCCGAACTAACGGAAAATTTTGTAAATTAAACAAATTATATAAATGAAAAGAAAGAAAAAAAAAGAAAAAAAAACCTTAAAACTCGGAAAAGGATGGGTTTCAGAAGACGGATACACAAGAATAAAAATAACCCACTCTTAGTAACAAGTAGGAGTAAGGCGAGTAATGGAAAACGAGTGAGCTGATAATCATATGCTCTTACAAACTAAATACATCGGCAAACGAATACCGAAGCAAGAACGAGGAAAGGGGAAATTCTAAAATCATAAATCCAAAATCACGGCAATTCACAGCAACACGAATTGAGACAGTATGACAAAGACAAAACAAATAAACAAAAATGAACAAGAACGATACAAAACTAAAGCACTAGCAGTGTGAACCCCTATAAAACTGAGGTATCATCAGGTGCTCCGGAAGGGTAAGCATGATCTGCTCCACGCGTGGCACCCGTCACACTGCCAGTGAACAGTCCGGTTTTGTCACAGTCGGTGTTAGTCAGTCCGGTAACAAACTCTGGATCTACCCAAAGATATCTAGGTACTCCAACGAAGAATTTTGTAAGCACAGTTTGATTATTTGTTAATTTTCATTGCACAAATACATAATGATGATATGGTGCATGAAGACGCACGTTAAGTGTTCTATTTAAATTACAACCTATACTTTCTAAATGCAAGGTTTCAAATAGATTCATGAATGCACGTAGGTGCACGGCAATTTTAACTTTAACGTGTTTTTGCATTTTTCTCGAATTTTGGTCGTTATTAATCCTAAATAGTGGTCAAGGTGCCGTAACTCCAAAATAATTTTGAACCAGTTTTTCCTTAGCTCTTATAGAAATGGTAAATGCGAAGAAAATAAAATACCGGAAGTGCATTAATTGTGATTTTCAATGATGTTAATTTATCCTTTTCTTAATTTTGGAAATTAAAAGGTTAATGTCTTATTACTGGAGCAGATAACTATCTGTTTGCACCGTTATATTCATTCAATTCGAACATTCAATTTTTTCGTTGGAGTACCTTATATTCTGATATCTGTTATCATTTGTGAAACAGAAACATTGTAATGGTCTGTCAAATCGTGGTGACGACCGTAAAACTTCCGTAGTGACAATTGCAACAGTGACTGAACATACCCTTGATGTATAAGTTTTTGAGACAGTAATTTCGCTCTGTTGACAAAATCGCTGTACAAACTACAGGCACGGCAATAGCGAATGAGTTGTGAAATGTACACGCCATATGCCGGAGAAGTGGGAATATTACTGCTCAAATACGGGAAGTTCACTATTGGAAAGTCGAAATCATCACGCTTGTCGTAAAGTTTTGTTTTCAGACGTCCAGAGTTGTCAATGTAGAGGTATAGGTCCAGGTATGATGCTGATGATGGTGTATCAGTTGTCTCTTTAATTTCGAGTTCATTTGGGTATATAAGATGAAGGTTGTCCTTAAATTGAGGATTGTTCAATGAAAAAACATCATCTATATAACGGAAACTGAAATTAAAGGATTTGGCTAGTTTATTATCTTTTTTCTGAACTAGCCCTTGTATGAACCTGGCTTCATACGAATAAAGAAACAAATCTGCTAAAAGTGGCGCACAATTAGTCCCCATAGGTATTCCTATTGTCCTGGAAAACTTGCCCTCCAAATTCTACAAATATGTTATCAATCAAGAATTCCAGCATTGCAATGACATCCTCCTCTGTATACTTTTTGTGTGAATCAGTGTTATGTTTAACAAAATAGGCCCCATCTTTAACCTATAACTAAATATGAATATCTTCTTTCACCCTTTAAGTACAGAAAGACTCATGTATTAAGGGGATACGATACAGTAAAGATCCTGAACTGATTTTTTCGTGAAATTTTGAACTTAAGTCAATTTGAATATGCTCTTTCCAAATCTGCAAAGAAATATATACCTTCATGATTTCGTTTTCGAGATAACTGCGATTCAAAATTGCCCATTTTCCAAAATATTTCGTAAAAATTGTATTTTTACAACAATATGTAAAATGTCATAACTTTTGAACGAATTAAGCTAATTGCTTCCGGTTTTTTGCTACAGTTTCCTGAGATATTTCTAAAGAAGGTAAGTATACATTTTTTTATAAAATTTCAACATTTGTGGTTCGTAATTGACATTTATGTTCATATTTACAGAAAAAACGTTCATTTCTCGTAAGTAAAATTTCACATAGAAAAAATTGTGAACTGATTTTTTCTTCATAATTCTCAGAGATCTCCGTGAAACATCACTCTTCCAAAATTCGCTTTGAAAAATGGGGGTCCATGTGCTTAATTTAAAGCTACAGAGAGAAAACTGGCATTTCTTATCACTATAAATGAGCATTCCCGGTTTTGGCGCGAAATGACGTTACATTATATTTTGCTTGGAAAAACGTCGTAAACTTACGTTTTCTCGCTTATTAGTGTTGCTAAAAACAGAACAGAATTCAATTTCATTAAACAGGAAATAAAAGACATCAAACAGAACAGAGAATTGATCCTGTGATTAATGATAACTTGCGTCTGAAGATATTCACAAAGATCAGTCGAATACAACTCGACCCTTCTAGTGTGTAATGATTTCCCTTATGCCGATGTTCAAGTATATAGATCAATATAGAGTGACCTTTAATGAAAAAAAAAATTAAAATTCATTGTATCTTGCGTTGGTTTTATTTAAATAATTATCACGCATGTGTATCGTGGTAATGCCTCTTCAATATCATACTCTCGCCTATTATTTACTGATAATACATTTTCACAGCATTTTGTATTTAACCCGTGAAAGTATTTTCACGGGATTTAATTGAATTTTCAAAGCATCCCCTGAAAATTCAAATCGTAAAATGCCGTGAAATGCCCTGAAAATTGATTTTATTGTTAACGATGCCGTTTGCAAGAAATGATACTATTCATGCTATTGGAAACGATGCCGAAAGGAGATTTTTGCTATCAGGTTTCGATTTGAGAAGCATGTCGAATCTTGAGCTGCCACGTTCCCTATTTCGTTATGAGCAATTCATATTTAACCACATTGATTTTATCATAGATTTATTTTACATGCTTTCACAGACAGTAACCTGTCCTAAGTCCGGTGATTTATGACGGCGCGCTCTAATCTGTGACGTCGCGAAAACAACATTCCAGATCCGGCGATGTTATTATCTGCCCTTGGTACTGTATCGTATCCCCTTAAATGCCGGAGTACTGACTTTAGCTTATCGTGTGGAAAAGTAGTATAGAGAGTAGAAAAATCAAAAGTTTTGACACTGTTGCAGTGGTTGAGTTCAGTTGAAGATAGATATTCTAATAAGATGAAGACAGGAATAAAAGCCCTGTCCTTGATAAACTGGAGTTTTCTATGTATCGTGTGCGTTTTTGTCACATGTACATTCACTCCATATCCTTTCATTTTTCCTATTCTAATAAGTCTTTTGAGTTTTTGAGAATCCACATCTGATTCACTCCACTTGTTGAGTATACTTTATCACTGTATATCTTTAGGCCATCTTTGACTGCAGTAAGTAATGAAGGGAGGAGCTTAGAAGGAGGTTTTGTTGTGCATTTGGCAGACCCAGCAATGTATCTCTGTTTGTAAGGGCATTTATGTAATTTGGGTACCCAGTAGATACAAGGCAGCTTGTTGTTCTCTTCACTCAAACTGATACCAAAGGAAGACAATACTGATTTGTGATTGTTAAGTATATCCTCCCTTGGTATGGTGGAGAGTTTGTATGTGGGATTGCCAAATGAATTGTCAATGCCCATCTCCTTCATTAAGCAGTCAATGTAGTGTCTTTTGCAGATACATGTGATGTTGTTTTGGGCCTTGTCGGCTGGTACGATGACATAATTGTCATGGAGGAAGGACAATGTGATCATCGAATATGCTTTTTGAATTGGGGCTCATGGTTGTCTTTAGGCGCCTCATTCGAGCTACAATCAATGACTTTATGGACCTGATCCAGTCGGACATTGTTTCAACCTTTTCCTTCTCTCTCTTAGCCCATTGTTTGGCGTATTCCTCGACTGTGTCCATCAATATTTTTAAGTTATGTTTCCAATTAATGGGTTGGGGTTCACGATATTTTGGACCTTTTGTGAAGAGATCACGTAGTTTCTCATTGCTTACGATGTTGAGGTCCCCTGTAATAACGTGACCAGCAGGAGCGTACATAAACGGGGAAGAGAGACAAGAACAATCAGGTGGTTTTGATTTGAAGTCATCAATTTGGACATCCCGCAATACCCGTTTGTGATTGAAGATGTTAGTTGCAATTGGTTTTGTATATTGATAAGATATAAGAGGAACTGTTTTGTCTTTAAAGTATGGTGGTATATTAGCGGTAACATGTTTATTATGAAGAATATTGCCATGATTGATGGCATCTAAGCCTTTGTTTGTAAATTTGACATTTAATAATGAACGACGTTCTTGTTCATTACCAGATGTGCTAACAGGTTTAAAAAGTCTGTGATGAGCAATATCTAGGACTATTGCAGTTAGTTTGTATTCATGTGACGATGGATCTGTCACGGAAGAGTTTAAACAGATTTTATAAAATGAATGTAATTTTGAATGCGGTAAAGAGTATAGCTTTGTGCGTATGTGATGAATACCTAGGGGGACATTCATGTATGGTAGAAGACCAGTAATTGAAATGTCATGCAGATTTGGGGCAGTCGATGCCCATGACTGAGTTGACGGCGTTGGCTTCCATTCAAGATATTCATCACATTGACAAAGCTACACCCCGGACTTGACAAATTACCCATACCTTTTATATTATCATTGCAACCATAGGGTATTGCGGTTTCAAGCTCTTTAATCCAGTATTCTTCTCGTTGTAAACGGTATGGTGTACTTAAAGTTGGATTGTTTGTGTGGTGATATATTTTCTCAAGGATTCTTACCTTCATGTTGACGATGGAGTGGTCTGGTTGATTGAAGTGTGTAGACATGACGAGTCTTCTTGTCTTTGACTTCGTAGCGATGTCCACACATTAAAATTATGACAAAATAATCGAGGAAATCTGAATGTGTTATTATTCTCTATTAGTACTTCAACGTCTAATATCATGACAAATATGCATATTTCCCTATAACAAAGTAAGAATTCGGTAAATAGATCATTGAAATAATTGCGATCACCACGTTTCGTGCGGTCTTTAAGAATGAAAAATTCTCTCGTTTGATTCTATTATTTCATTTATAATGGTAACTTATTGCATAAGTTTTGCTAAAAAATCTAACTATATAACTCATATTAAGAAGAAAGAAACCAAAAGAAAATAAACTCGGAGATTGGGGAAAAAAACACAAATATCATTTAACAAGATATATTAAGCATTATATCTGAAGAAGTGAGTATTTCTAAAGCTTTCGACAATGAATAATGAAGTATAAAGACTTATTAAGCTTAGGAAACTATCAGTCCAAGGTTGGACATGCACAAAATGTAAATTTTATGTTACATCATGTATCTCTTTAGAACAAACCAGGTGTTGCAAAACATATCTATAGGGAAAAAGATGAATATTAAACATTAATGTCTTCAATATAAACTTGCTAAGATTTTATTTACATTTCAAATTCAACACTTTTTTGTCATAAAACATTTTATTTTTGCAAATAAAGCAAACACGACAAATGTTTAATTTATTCTTTATAATAAAGCAAACACGACAAATGTTTAATTTGTTTTGTATCAACGGTTTACATGCAAATTTTACCATATAGTATTGATTTTTATCTAAAATGTATGGCGTAATATGATATTTCGCAATAAATCTGTGCAATATTGCATAACAATGTTTGTAACGTGTACTAAAACAGAAATATAGTTTCTCTAATTCTTGTTCGAAATAAATACTTCATAAATTAAGTGAGATGAAAGTAATTAACAACTTGTTTGGAAATTGATCTCTCTTGCTGATTGATCAATCATGTAAATGTCATCATTTTCATCAAAAATAATATATTCAACACCCCTTTCAATGAATGGCGCAATGATACACATACCAACGATGATAGCAACAAAATGGCGGTATACTTGAGACTCGAGAATACGGAGATTGCTTAACTTCGAATAAATTGAGTAGAAATTAGAGAAACAATCTCTAACATTGTTTTCCGGTTTATTACGTATATTTCTCACATCGAGATAGTTAAATTTTCACATTTTAGATTTCGGGGTTTACCGAGAACTTAAAATGTGAAAATTTACCTATCGAGATGTGAGAAATTATCGTAATAAACCGGAAAACAATGTTAGAGATTGTTTCTCTAAGTCCTACTCAATTCATCTGAAGTAAAGCGATCTCCGTAGTCCGTCCAGTCTCAAATATGCCACCATTTTGTTGCTATCAAAGTTGCTATGTGTATCATTGTGCCATTCATTGAAAGGGATGTTGAGTATAATTTTTTTTTATAAAGCTTAGGTCGTGTATGATTCCTTTAAGGTAGATAGACAGTAATAGTCATATCCATGAGATTTTGTTGTAAGTCGGCACAATTGAAGAATCAATCCTACTTACCCAAAATCTGTAATAAAAAGTATGGGTAACCACGCTTGTTTTTTCTAGAATTGAGATCAAAGTTTGCTCATTTTTAGCCATTTTTTCACCTAAGTTTACAAAGAATGCACGGGGAAAATATGGAAAGGCAAATTTTAGCTTAATAGAAATGAACTTTTTATCCATGAGAATTTGATATATTTTTGTGAACAGATAGTTTATGATGTAATTTATTGGTTACAATTAAAAAATGAATATGTCACCATGCTTTTAACGGAGATATTTTACAAAGTTTCCGGATGAAACATTATTTTCGGGAAAAGGGAGTTAATTCGCGGCAAAATAAACGAAATATGACGTTTCACATTTGTCATTCAATTATGACGTCACAAAGGAAAAGCCGTCAAATTACTATTCCGGTCCGAAAATCAAACCAACCCCGTACCCGACTCTTTATTTTTCTTATGCGCGATTGCATTGCGCAGCGCAACAGTGTCTATCTACCTTAACAGCGCGCACTCGCGACCGGAAGTGGGTGTGTCCCCATTTGTAGGCCGGAAGTGGCACTATTTGAAGTAATACGGCCATTTTGACCGGAAATGACGTGTTGAAACAACACATCACCCTGCAGGGGTGTAATGGGAAGGTATTGGAGCGTACATGCGCGACCGGAAGTGGCCGTATATCCACAGATGTAAACCGGAAGTGCTCTTATTGGAAGCCCTAATCTGCCATATTAACCTGAAGTCGGGTATGTCCCCTAGTCGGAACGACTCAGGCGTGGTCGTTCGGATGTTTTCGGGAGTTGTCGTTATATTTCTGAGGGTCTTTCATCAGGTACCCGTTGATCCGAGACGCATGATTAACTTAAGTTGCTTACGAATTTATGTTAATGTTCACGACTATGGTAACACAACTCACGAGTACGTTTTTTGTTGTGCTCGCGTGCTCATTTCTCTAAATTTCTGCTGCTGCTGCGCTAGGGTGATGGAGCCTCTGCTGCTGCTGCTGCGCTAGTGTGATAGGGCTTTTCCTGGTGATGGTGAGAGTGGTAATCGTGGTGGTTAGGCTTGTTCTTATGAATGTACACATGCACATTTTTAATGATCTTGTTCGGCCATTTTGATCTTATCACGATCTTGACAGGCTTAACAGAATTTTGTTAAGACAGTGTCAGATATACAGTCGTATTTTAAGATAATTGCTTTCAAGGACGACCAAGACCTATTCAGTTTATCAAGACCAAACAAGATAACTGCGTTGAAGGACTATCAAGATGTGTTAAGTTTGTCCCGATCAGACAAGATCAATTTGAATTCTTGCTTTATCTTTACAAGCTTAACTCGTCTTGATCGTTTCTGAACGCAATTAACAAGTTGATCTTTTTTTATCTTAATTTATCTGAACACGTCTTGATCGTCCTTGAAATCAATTATCTTGAAAACCAACTAAAATCTTACACAGTCTTAACAAATTTCGTTAAGCTTATCAAGAAAGTGATAAGATCAAAATGGCCAGATCAGATCATATCTGCTAGTGGTAGGGAGTGACAGTTGTGTTTGTTACCTTCTTCAGTAATGGATTTTTCTTGTTTTATGATGCTAACTCACACCTGCTAACATGACTCACGAGTATACTCACATGACTCACGAGTTGTTCACGAGTTATTTACAACTGTGTTCGCGTGCTCATTTCACTATTCGGTGGTGGTGGTGGTGGTGTTGGGATAATAAGCTTTTGTGTTGTTGATGGTGGCGGTGGTTATGTTATGAAATATTTCATTTGATTCCAGTAATTTTATTTCTCAATCCAGGAAGGGTCACTCTGAGTTTCACCAGGCTTGTGACTGGCTATCCAAAGGAAAGGCCGCATTCCCCCTTCCTCCCAATCCCAACTGTTTTTTTTTTGTTTTTTGTTGCTTTACGTGGTTTCGTTGTCCTCGGTCGGTGGTGGGCCGTATGAATCCAATACTTCATCAAAGAGATATCTCCTCTTATATAAAGCATAATTCCAAGCTTCTCTTGTGTCAAAGTCTTTTCTTCTTTCAAGTGTTGAACCGTCTTCTTGACCTTTCTATGCACTGGGTCTTTCCGCATATTTTCTTTCCAGAATATGCCATGTAGATAAACGTTCCTCATCGTGTCTATTTAGTCCTCATACATGTCTTCAAATGCAAGTTGGCGTGCCTTGTCTTCCTAGTGTTCATTTTCAATCTATACTTCAACCTTTTGTTTGGTATTCGGACTGATTACCACTCATGGCTTTGGTTACTACTATATCCCATGGTTATGCCCAACGTGTGTCTCTTTTGTTAGATTTTTCACCCGTTGCATTATCTTATTCTTCAGTAGCATTGCTTTCCTCGGATATGTTAGACTCCGTTTCTAGATCTTGTCGTCTGTCCATCTATTGCTTTATATTATGAACCACTTGTTTTTGACATAGAAGATTGAACCGTCGATTGGAATGATACATAATGATACATGATAATTACAGCTATCGCAATGGTACATTCCAGAGGTCTTCAACCCTCGGTATTCGTTGCAAGAATGAAAAAATTGTAATAAGCGAAGCTTTAAATACAGCTTACAAGACTCACGAGTCGTTTACTAGTATGGTTTTGGCTGTGCTCGCGTGCTCATTTCACTATATTGCTGCTGCTGCTTCTACATATTTGGATATGGCTTCTGCTGCTGCTGCTGCTTCAATTGATCTCAGATAAACCCTACCCTATCTATTTAACCCTAACCCTAACCATAATTTAGCCCTAACCCTATTTACAATCTGTAGCATAAGAGAAATACATGGTACCGCTGAGAAGAAAAAATGAATTTATCTAATGCTACAGACAGAACACTGCTTATTACTATTGCTATGGTAAGGGTTACTGTTAGATTATAGATAGGGTTAAGGCTATGGTTAGATTAATTGGTTAGGGTTAGATTATAGATAGGGTTAAGGTTAAATTATGGTTAGGGGTAGATTGTAGATAGGGTAGGGTTAATTATTGTTAGGGTTAGATTGTAGATAGGGTTAGGGTTAAATTATGGTTAGGGTTAGGGTTAAATAGATAGGGTTAGGGTCAGACTTCGGGTCAATTACTTTTTTAAGTAATTAATTATATTCAATTACAATTACAAAATTTTCAATTAAATTACAAATTACATTTGCCCTTTTTAATCAAAGTAATTAATTATTTTCCAATTCCATGGTCAATGTAATTAATTACATTTCAATTACTTTTGTACCAATTTCAATTAAGGAGACTTACATATTAGTATATTTTATTAGTATATTTTTCATATTCTCTTTTTGATAGATTTGTCGTCTCTTCGACATATTCTTCATCACATATTGAGAGTATTACTACTATCTTATACCAATTATTGTTAAGTCTCGTAGTTTAAGTGCGTAACCCATAAAACAAGACAGACGCAAGAAATTACAGCTCTAAATTCTGTACAGTTGTCATTCTTGAACAATTATTGTGGATCAGCCTATTTACTTTCACTTATCAAAAGACAAAGCTTAAATGTCTCTTGTAAACAAACTGAAGATATTGCGAGGTAACTACATTCAATAACAAACTTTTTTTCACAAATGTTCAATTCTGAAAAAGAGAGGAAATGAGGTAAATGTCAAGGAGACAACATCCCTTCTCCAGGTGAAAACAACCCAAAACAAAGCATTACTTTTTCTGATCATCTAAATTTTTTGTAAATAAATATGATCAAAAGCATCATCTCTGAAATAAATTTCCAAATCAATATCAAAGCACAAAGAATAAAATACAGAATACATTGCAATATAAGATCACAAAGAGAGAAAAACAAATGACAAAACAAACAGATCATAATACTAACGTCACAAAAATAAAGCAATAACAGTGTGGACCCTAAAATAATAAGAAACCCTAATTCCACGCTTATTTTCAGAATATATATTTTTATAATATAAATAATTTTAAATCTTTCATTTATGAGGAAGAAAGTGAATTTTGCAAATGAGAAATAAAATTGTTCAGAAAGAGTTTCTAATATTACAGCATAAATAAATAGATTTTTTCTATGAAAATTATTTTTATTATTGATTTATGTGAAAAGTATAGAACTCAATCATTAAAGAACCGACATTTCATTAAAATAACAATATGTATGTCAAATGCACCTTTATCATTAATGATTGAGTTTCATATTGTAAAACAAGCATTTATACCTTCCATAAAAAACAACATTATAGTTGTTGTAAAAACAAATGGTGATTATTTAATACAAATAAAACATTATTTATTTTCCACAAGATACTGATTATGAGGATCAAATATAAAATCACTAGCTAGAAAGTAAAGGATATGAAATGTTTTATTATGGAGTATTCTTACAATTTCAATTTTTTTAAACTCGAAAAAGAAAAAAATAGAAGAATTTGTATATTTAAAAGAAATTTGCATTGCATTAATAAACCATTTTCTCTCATTTCTAGCAAATTTAACTAACGCCTGACCGATGTGATTTCTCTTCTCTAGTGAGAGAACAACTCGCGTGGAATTTCCCGCCAAATCTATTCGGAACATAATTCTCGGTGTTTTACATTATGTCATTAGAGAAACATTTTCTACAACTTAAACACGTTAATTATGAAATTTCTCACATCTCGTTAAATAAATTTTCAATTGTTTAAAAACTCGGCAAGCCTCGTTTTCAAACATTTGCAAAATTTATTTCACTCTATGTGAGAAATTTCATAATCAACTTAGTTCTCGTTGAAGAAACTATATATTTACCATGTTTAAGATCCATGTTATCTTTATTCCATTCAGAAATTTAACAGAAGAAAAATTCTCAAAAGTAATTGATAATTACAGCCAGATCTGCAATGTAATTAATTATTTTCAATTACATATAATTGAAAAAAAATGCTCAATTACAAATTATATTCAATTACACTAGAAACTGTAATTAATTACAACCAATTACAATTACTTTTTTCAAGTACCCCATCTCTGGTTAGGGTTTATCTGAGATCAATTGAAGCAGCAGCAGAGGCCATATCCAAATATGTAGAAGCAGCAGCAGCACTAATATAGTGAAATTAGCACGCGAGCACAGCCAAAACTATACAAGTAAACGACTCGTGAGTCTTGTTAGCTCTATTTAAAGCTTCGCTTATTACAATTTTCTTATTCGTGTAACAAATCCTGAGGGTTGAAGACCTCTGGAATGTACCATTGCGATAGCTATAATTATCATTCAAATCGACCGTTCAATCTCCTACGTCACAAACAATTGGTTCATAATATAAAGCAAGAGGTGGACAGGCAACAAGATCTAGAAATAGAGTCTTACATATCCGAGGTAAGCGATATTACTAAAGAATCAACGTATGCTACGGATGAAAAATCTCACAAAAGAGACACACGTTGGTCATCACCATGGGATATAGTAGTAACCAAAGCCATGAATGGTAATCAGTCCGAATACCAACTAAAGATTGAAGAATACATTGAAGATGAACATGAAGAAGACAAGCACACCAACTTTCATTTGAAGACATGTACGAGGACTGCACAGACACGATGAGGGTCGTTTATCTACATGGCATATTCTGAAATGAAAATGTGCAGAAAGACCCAGTGCATAGAGAGATCAAGTTGGGACTGTGAGGAAGTTGGAATGCGGCCCATCCTTTGGAAAGGCAGTCACAAGCCTGATGAAACGCAGAGTAACCCATCCTGGATTGAGAAAAAAATTACTGGAACCAAATGAAATATTTCATATCACAACCACCACCACCAAAACAATAGCATACCATCCCACCGCCACAACCACCGAATAGGGAAATGAGCACGTGAACACAGTAAGAAATAACTCGTAAGCAACTCGTGAGTCGTGTGAGCATACACATGAGTCGTGTGAGCATATTCATGAGTCATGTTATCAGGTGTGAGTAACATCATAAAACAAGAAAAATCCATTACTGAAGAAACTAACAAACACAACTGTCAACCCTACACACATAAGAACAAGCCTAACCGCCACGATTACCACTCTCACCACCACCAACAAAACCCCTATTACACTAGCGCAGCAGCAGAGGCCCCATCACCCTAGCGTAGCAGTAATATAGTGAAAGGAGCACGCAAGCACAACATAAATGTACTCGTGAGTCGTGTTACCATAGTCGTGAACATTCGTAATCGCGTTATCTCGCCCAAGTCTCGGATTAACGCGGACCTGATAGAAGACACCCCAGAAATATTACGACAACTGCCGAAAACATCCGAACGACCACGCCCGAGTCGTTCCGACTAGGGAACATACCAGACTTCCGGTTAATATGGCCGATTATGGCTTCCAATAAGATCATTCCCGGCCTACATCTGGGGAAACGCCCACTTCCGGTCGCCCATGCAGGCACTAATACCTTCACATTACACCCCTGCAGGGTCACATGTTGTTCCAACACGTCATTCCCGGTCAACATGGCCGTATAGGGCTTCAAATAGGGCCACTGCTGGTCTTCACATCGGGAAACACCTACTTCCGGTCGCACATGCGCGCTGTTAAAGTAATCATACATAACACTTGCCGAGTCACGTGTTAATCCAACACGTCATTTCCGGTTAATATGGCCGAATTGGGCCTCAAATAGGGCCACTTCCGGTTGCGCATGCACAACCCAAACACTTCATTTTCCAGTCACGTGACTAACGCTTTTGGTCACGTGACTTCCGGTGACGTCATTTCCGGTGATCCACCGCATCCACCACGTCAAATCTGCAGTGAACTGTCATTATATACTACTCTTCAATTTTCAAATCTATATTATTATTAAGGTGGATAGACACTGTTGCGCTGTGCAATTCAATCGCGCATTAGAAAAATAAGGAGTCGGATACGGGATAGGTTTGATTTTTGGGCCGGAACAGTAATTTGACGGCTTTTCCTTTGTGACGTCATAATTGAATGACAGATGTGAAACGTCATATTTCGTTTACTTTGCCGCGAATTAACTCCCTTTTCCGTAAATAATGTTTAATCCGGAAACTTCTGTAAAATATCTCCGTTAAAAGCATGGTGACATATACATTTTTTATTGTTACCAAATAATAACATTATAAACTATCTTTTCCAAAAAATACATCAAATTCTCATGGAAAAAAATTGCATTTCTATTTAGTTTAAAATTGCCTTTCCATATTTTCCCCGTGCATTCTAGGTGAATTTAAGTGAAAAAAATGGCTAAAATGAGCAAACTTTGATCTCAATTCTAGAAAAAGCAAGCATGGTGACCCATAGTTTTTATTACAGATTTCGGGTAAGTAGGATTGGTTCTTCAATTGTGCTGACTTACAACAAAATCTCATGGAAATGAATATGACTGTCTATCTACCTTAAGACTTACTGGAATATGGGACATTTGGACCGCCTTAAACAAGCCTCGTAAGTCCCCCGAGAGTACTCATTATTCAGTGCTGACCCAAGAGGCGATTTTATTTGAAACCTTGAAATATCTAAATTTTGGGGAATTTTTTTTAAATCTAAGGAGTATCTCCTTCATGCAAAGCTCTGTCCTCAGCTAGTTTTGCCTTTCCATTTAGATCATATTGGTTATTTCCTCTCTACCCGAGTTTAAACATCCTTGAGTTTATAGTCTTACAAATGTTTATCTGCAATGAAGAGACATAAATTGTCGAAATGGTCAAAATTCCTTGTTTGGTCAAGATACAGGTTTTAGATAATCACCATTGAATAAGTGCTTATTTTCGCGAGGATTCAATTTTCGCTTTGTTGACGATTATTTCTGATGAGACTGACAATAAATGATTAGAAATTGCGAATATTTCAGGCCATCGAAAACAGAATGGTACAATTTTGAAAGAAATAACGAAATTTGCAAGCCGCGATAAAAAAGCTTGTACGGTACTGTTTTTTTTTCAGGCAAAAGGTCCTTCAGTACTCCAGTGGGATTGAGGATCTAGGGCACCTTAATTGGCATCTAGTACTATGCTTGATCGGGGCTTGGATAATTGTAGGATTATGCATTATAAAAGGCGTGAAGTCTGTCGGAAAGGTACAAATATATATTTAACTATTGAATAATTTGATGTGGTCTTACTTAATAGTGAAAAAAAACAAATAAATGTACAGAAGTGAAATACCCTTAGTTCGATCCTATATGACAAGAATTTATGTTACAGTACAGCTAAGGTAATGCATATCTCTTTAAATGACTGCAATGCGACCTTATTTAATGACAAATGACTGCAATGTGCCCTTATTTAATAACAAGTGGGCCATTTGTGACAAGATTTCTTTCATAAATCTTTGAACATTTACATTATATCTGTTTCGTCACAAAAAGCATCTCAAATATAGAGATTTTGTGCAAAAATGTATTTTTGCATAAAAGTAATAGCAACAGAAACCTGTAAGCAAAGGTTCATTAGTAATATCCCAAGCAGTAAAAATCTGAAGTCATTGGCAAGCAAGAAGAGAGTGTAGTAAAACCTTGTCCCTCGATTAAGTATACAAACATGAAGTTTCAAGCTTATATTATCATAAATCCCTAATGTTGAAGTTGCCGAGAAAAAATGCAAAAAACGTTTGAACACAATCATAATGACTAAAAAAGTCATATATATCTAGCAAATTGAATGACAATGTCGGATGGGTATTAAAAAGCATCATGGGTATTAAAAAGCATCGTTCGACCTCAATGGCTCGAACACTCCTATAACTCGAACAGTTTCATCGGTCCCTTGGGTTTTCGAGCCATCCAAGTTCGATTGCATTGGCAATTTATGATTTAAATAGGAAAAAGAAGGGAAACGGGGAATGTGTCAAAAACACAACGACCCAAAGGGGAGTAATAACAACTCAAAGCCATGAAGGGTGAGGAAACCCCACACCCAACGGCATTTTTAAAGCATTTTTACTCCAAAGAGCACTATTTCCCTGCAAAGTAGAAGGAAGCGTAGTACACTACCAATAAAAAATCTCCTCGAATTGACTTGGGCATGTTTACAGGCAATAAATGCTTGGATCTCGCATGACAAAAAAAGCTAAATGAAAGAAAGATGTAAAATGCCAACGAAAAAATAATGAATTTTGTAAATCAGCACTACAGAGGAAAATTCATTTCCTTTGAAAACAGGAAACGGATGTCGGTTGTATCACGTAAAGTGCCCCATAATGCAACATAAAAAAAACAACAAAAAAACTTTGAAGCGAAGTATCACGAAGCTTATACATTTTTGTATCATGAATATGATTAACTAATATTGAGAATGCTATACATGAGCACTACATCAGACATCATGGATCTTAAAAAACTCATAACACGTTAAATAAAATACAAGTAAAAAAGTCATGTGTAAAATGTTTTAAAAATTCTGTAAATGAAAATCTATATGATAATAGGTGCAACCTATGATAGGCGTCCAAGAAGTTGTAATATCTCATAAGTTTGGAATTGTTACACTTATATTTATATTATTTTATCTTCTTCTTAAAATGGTTGTTTTGGTGGATAAAAACAATATTTTTTAAAATCAACTGTATATTTCGCTTCTTCAGTAAACGAATACCAAAGCGAAAAAGAAAGAAGGAAAAAATTGAGCTGCTGGTATTTTAGAATAAGATTTGGAAAGTATACAAATAAAGTAAACCTCAAAGTAAACCTCAATTTTAGCATTTCTGATTTCTTTTTCTTATCGATGTGTTAGTAACTTAAATATATATTGATATTATCAGAGTGTTTTCAAGTATATATTCCGACAACATAGTGGTACGAAGTAAAATTAATTGGTAGTTTTGCATCGGCTGGCAATTATGGATAGATCACATACTAATTTAAAAACGCGATAAATCAGATATAACACAAATGAAGACAGCGTGGTAAATACAAAACAAAAACAAGGGATCTGTGAGCCAATGCTCACTAGTAATACCCCCGCTCTCATCTTCCAGTCTCTAATAACCTGACAAAATTGGTAAACAAAATGTAGCACCCCACAAGTCTTAAAAGGTGTCCCACAATATGGCATGCTTACACAAAGCTTCTGACAAAATTTCAAGTTTGTATCATTTACCCTTGCAGAGAAAAGCTTTATGAGAGTTATGAGGGACGGACGGGATGATGAAAATTAAACTAAGTCAGTAAACATGTTACTAAGTAGCATTTTGACAGGTCTGAAAATGCATCCCACAATATGGCATGACTACACAAAGCTTCTGACAAAATTTCAAGTTTGCATCATTTACCATTGCAGAGAAAAGCTTTACGAAAGTTGTGACGGACACACAGATTAATGAAAAATTGACTAAGTCGGTAAATAGGAAGTAGCATCCCGACAGGTCTGATCATGCGTCCCACAATATGGCATGACTATGCAAAGCTTCTGACAAAATTTCAAGTTTGTATCATTTACCACTGCTGAGAAAAGCTTTACGAAAGTTGTGACGGACACACAGAATAATGAAATTGACTAAGTCGGTAAACAGAAAGTAGCATCCCGACAGGTCTGAAAATGATTCCCACAATATGGCATGACTACACAAAGCTTCTGACAAAATTTCAAGTTTGTATCATTTACCATTGCAGGGAAAAGCCTTACGAAAGTTGTTACGGACGGAATGACGGAATTACGGAATGACGGACACAGGTAAAACAGTATACCCCCTCCTCCTCCGGAGCGGGGGTATAATGAACAAGACCGTAACAAAACTAAAACACTAGCAATGTGAAAATGTATCAATAAGTGGTTCCGGAAGGGTAAGCATGATCTCATCCACACGTGAACCAAGACACTGCCAATGAAAAGTCTGGTTTTATTATAGTCGGTGTTTATTAGTCCAGTAATAAACTCCGAATTCACCTCAAAAATATCTGTTCTTATTTGTCAAATAGTAATACAAGTTAACAATCTCTCAAATCACGATAAAGACCGTAAAACTTCAGCAGTGACGACTGAGCAAAATATAAATAAGTTTCGGGAACCATCATATGAAACGATGTATAAAACAAGACAAATTTTCTGAATCGATGATATATATCTGGTGAAATAGTACAAAAAGTCTCATACATATGCAAGGACTAAACACCTTTTTGGTTTAAAATGGACCATTATTTTTCGGCAAACAAGAGGAGGATATATTGTTATAGAAAATTTGTCGGAAAACTGAAAATCCTTTTAGAAATTAGTATACCTAAACCCGGAGCCGCAAAAAACAATGTTTAACATAATGATAATACATTAATTTTGATATGTTTGGATATATGGTACATTTGTTTGATAGAGCGTGTATGGTGGTACAGGAAATATTTAGATAGAATTCAGTTCAGATCTTAGTCAGACGAAAGATTAATAGAACAGGTAAAGGTTTTTTAGTGACAGTAAAATCTTTCGATTTGCCCCCTGATGATCCTTAATCTGTGGATATCCCCATCCAAATTCAAAACCATGCAGAAGTTTGATTTGCGTCTATGCCATCACATTGCTATTGGTTCTGGCAATAAAATTATAGGTTTTAATCCCGAATATACTGACGTCATATATACTACTTAGCGTTCAACCTTAGTTAATGAGAAATTCAATGTAAATTTATAACTTCAAAATATGATTTTTATTGTTCATTTTTTATCACTAGGTTGTGTACGTAACTGCTACGTTACCGTACATTTTATTGACAGTTATACTTATCAAGGGGCTAACTCTAGAGGGATCAATAAATGGCGTAATTTTATATCTACGACCAGATTTTAGCAGACTTTTAGATATACAAGTAAGTTTGAGTTTCCCCAAATTAATTTTGAAAAGTAAAGTTTGTTTATATTTTACGTAAACTTGAAATTACTAGCAAAATAGCTAGAAATTGAAAAGTGTGCACAACTTAGCAAACAAACTGATCAAGAGACGAGAAGCTAAATCTATGCCTCACGCCAAAAATAATGCTTAATTTGATTTATGCCTCAAGCCAAAAAGTGCATAATTTAGGCCACATGAAGACGGTCATATTGCATTGACTTGAAAGCATACATTTGAAGCAGACAACTAGAAATACATTATAAAATTGTTTGCTAGCCTAATATTTTCTGGCAAAAAAGAGAGAAGTATTATTAATATTAAAGACATGAGAAAATGATTTTTTAATATATGAAAAATTAGAAAATTATTTTGTAATATTAAAAAAAAACATATTCTTAATACTAAAAAAAGTTGATAAAAAATTAATATTAAAATATCGATTTTAATATTAAAAATTACAAATTTTAATATTATAAATACCAGTTTAATCTTTTTAATACCAATAAATTTTTTTTAGCATCAGTAATTCCGTTTTTTAATATTAGAAAAAAATTTTTAGATATGATTATGCTTTCGAAATTGACGATATTCGATACCTTTTTATCACAACAAACCAAACTATGCTTTTTTTTATTGTATATGTAACAAAACTGACTTTTCATTTTGTTTTCATCTACAATTTATATAAATAGTTCTGCCATGTAGCACTGGAGAGAAAGTCATATATCTGTCTTTTCTTATCCAGTGTGAAACATCGGTAGGTTATCTTCTGTACCAAGTTAGTTATATATAGTCTCTAACATTGTTTCCAGTTTATTACATTTATTTTTCACATCGAGATAGTTAAATTTTCACATTTTAAAGTTCGAGGTTTATCCGAGAAAATTTAACTATCGAGATGTGAGAAATTATCGTAATAAACCAGAAAACAATGTTAGAGATTTTTTCTCTAATTCCTGCTCAATTTATTTGACGTAAAGCGATCTCCGTAGTCTCCAGTCTCAAATATGCAGTCATTATTTTGCTATCGTCGTTGCTATGTGTATCATTGCGCCTTTCATTGAAAGGGGTGTTAAGTGTAATATTTTTGATAAAAATGTCATATTATCAATAAATTGAGATATCTTAGTAATAAAATGCAAAAACCAGTTCCCTAGACAATGATGCAGGTGTTTATTTCATCAACATTGCACTATTTCTAGAAACTGACACTGATTGACCAATCAGCAAGTGAAATCAATTTCTAAACATTTCATCTAACATTATTTGGGAAGTATTTATTTTGAACAAGAATTAGAGAAATATGGTCAAAGTGGATAATTTTTTGTTTCAATATCAAAATAGGATATTAATATGCTAATTAAAAAAATCTCAACTTTAACCATTTATAACTATTTTGTTACAGCATGTACAGGGATATAACTGACCGATGTATTTCATTCTTTATTCATTTTTTCATTACCAATATTGGTTGTTTCTTGCAAAGAAACGTCACTTTTTAGCACGTCTTGTATTATTTTGAGTTATAATTATTTAATTTAATTATTTATATTAAGAATTCTCATTAATTTTGGTCTCTATATTTGTACCTATTGCCATCGACATCATATATGCAAAAAAATGGTCATTTGATTGATGCTAAAAATAAGCACGTTTATTTCAGGTGTGGACAGAAGCTGCCCTTCAAGTTTTCTATTCATTAGGACCGGGATGGGGAGGAATAATTACCTTGGGCAGTTTAAATAAATTTAATAACAACTGCCTTCGGTGAGTTTTCATGCATCTGTATTTGAAATTAGCTTGTGTCTAAATAAAACTTTTTCAGAGGACTTATTTATGTTAAAAAGTATCTCTTTGAAGATATTTTACCCATTAGATAGACATTAGATAGACAAGCTATCATATATTGAGTACATAATTTTATGTCATGTTCTATTCTGCTTTTAAGTAGAGACATGCCTTATGTACTGATAATACACATCTCAGCACCCGCTCATCTACATGTTCTTTTGTAAATAAGAATAAACCTTATTGAGTAGATCTCGAGTTATTACTTCATTGAAAAACATCGACTATCACTTAACACCTGATTTTTTATTGGAAGGCTCGGAGAGCAGATCATGCTTTCAATTTCGTAGTACCTGTTGTTTGTGTGGGGTTCACATTGGTGGTTTAAGTTTGTCTCTTTTCTTATTATACATGTATTAGTCATGTTGTCTGCATTTATATTAATGTTAATTTATTTTTATGCCCCTGGATCTTTAGATCGGGGGCATATTGTTTTTGTCCTGCCTATCTGTCTGTCCGAAACTTTAACCTGGATCATAACTTTTAAACCAGATGTGATAGGACCTTCATATTTGGTATGTGTATTGATCAGGTGAAGCTAAACACCATTATGCAAATTTCACTAAGGTCAGATCAAATTTCAAGGCCACAGAGGTCAAAAGGTCAAAATCTAGATTTTGCTATAGCTCCTTAATTACAATTGCTAGAGGCTTTATATTATACATGTGAATAGATCTGCTAAAGCTTAATACAAATCCACCAAAAACATTTGGGTCAGGTCAAAGGTCAAGGTCACTGAGTGCAAATTTGAAAACTTTGACAAAAACTTTAACAATGCCTATATTTTTTCAACCAGATGTGATAGGACCTTCATATTTAGCCTGTATATTAGTCTTATAAGGCTGAACAGCATTATGCAAATTTACTAAGGTCAGGTCAAAGGTGAAGGTCACAGAGGTCAAAAAGGTCAAAATATAGCTCGTTAATTATAATTGCTAGAGGCTTGATATTCCATATGTAAATAGATCTAATGAAGCTAAATACAAATCAAAGATTTCAGTCAGGTGAAAGGTCACTGAGTGCAAATTTGAAGACGTTAACTTTACACGGGTAGTCATCCTTCTCAGCCAAACGACTAAACGTAATAAATGCACAGGGAAAGATGGCTCAGTAGTTTCGCTTTGTTAGTCATTGTGTTTCATCAATAAGTTTTCTTAGTTTAATTGTATGATATATAGGTAACTAAATATATTTTATTATTATAGAGATTCCGTTTTGCTATGTGTGCTAGCAGAGGGTACCAGTATATACTCTGGACTGGTTATTTTTATAGTACTTGGATATATGGCAACGAAACTTTCACTTCCATTGGACAAAATTGTAAAATCAGGCAAGTATCTTACATTAAGCATTGAAGACAATTCATCGCAACTTCATATTGAATAATGCAATATTTTGAAATTGCCGAAGAAAGAAAGAATTATGATATATTTCAAATTTTTTAAGAGAAAAAAATACCCATATCTTTGGGTAGATCCAGAGATTGTTACCGGACTGACTAACACCAACTGTGACAAAACCGGACTTTTCACTGGCAGTGTGACTGGTGCGACGCGTGGAGCAGATCATGCTTACCTTTCCGGATCACCTGATGATACCTCAGTTTTTATAGAGGTTCACACTGCCAGTGCTTTAGTTTTGTGACGTTCTTGTTCTTTTTTGTTTATTTGTTTTGTCTTTGTCATACTGTCTCAATTCGTGTTGCTGTGAATTGCCGTGATTTTGGATTTATGATTTTAGAATTTCCCTTTTCCTCGTTCTTGCTTCGGTATAAGTTTGCCGATGTATTTTAAAAAAATAAAAGAAAAACAGATCTTTCTGTGTTAAGGTCCATTTTCTAACCAAGTGGGCGCTTATAATAATAATTACTCATAACGATCGAATTGTGAATTATAAAATGACTGATCTTGGGAGCTCTTCTGGATCCACTTTCCTTGACCCTTATGAAAAAAGCACAAATTTTCATCTTTATCATGCTAATTTTTTATTTTTAATGATTCTTTTCCAGGTCCAGGGTTGGGATTTATAGCATATCCTGAGGCTTTAGCGCACCTACCTGGTGCAAACATTTGGTCTTGTCTATTTTTTATTATGTTATTAACAGTAGGACTTGATAGTC
The DNA here is from genome assembly GCA_002080025.1 of Modiolus philippinarum. NCBI lineage: Eukaryota > Metazoa > Mollusca > Bivalvia > Mytilida > Modiolidae > Modiolus > Modiolus philippinarum. The sequence goes on along the minus strand of MJUU01014202.1, from coordinate 49,372 downwards.
AGGTAATACACTTTTTAATCTTGAACATATTATTTAGTAAACTAATTTTAAGAAAGAGACATCTTCATTGTTCATGCAATTAATGGGTATTAGCAATTGCAAAAAAAATCTATAACGAAATTGGGATCGGATGATCACATGTCTGGATGACTAGCTAAACATCGGTACTTAGTTGATCGCATTAATTCAATTTTGGTATCTTGTTAAGTCGATAAAAAATAACAAAATACCGAAGTTACTGTTAATTTATTTTCTGCATATGCGCATTTCAACAAGTTATGTCTCATCAGTGCTGATCAAACCAAAACATTATGAAGTCTATTAACCGAAAAACATTTCAAAGCTGATAGAGAACAAATTACCAAAAGGATCTAAATAGAAAAGCCAAAATTCAGCTAAGGACAGAGCTATGCATGAGGGAGATACTCCTTAGTTTTAAACAAAATTTTGTAAAATTTAGATATTGCAAGTTTCAATATAATCGGTTTTCGGGTCAGCACCGAAGTACTGACTACTGGGTTGGTGAATAACCTCGGGGACTAACAGTCCACCAGCAGAGGCATCAGCCCAGTGGTAATAAATAACAAAATACCGAAGTTACTGTTAATTTATTTTCTGCATATGCGCATTTCGACAAGTTATGTCTTATCGGTGCTAAGAGGGAACAATAGGTTTTCTATATATAATTTGGTGATTTGTATGCTGAAAATACTTGTCAAAAGAATCCACTCGGAATGAAAAGTACCCCTACAGAAGACTTAGACCGATATGAAATAGCATGATATCATGTAGTTTTGTTTATTGGTTAATATTTTTTGATGTGTGAATTATAAAACATTGCTAACTGCTTGTATATGAATACTATTTTGAACTGTATTTCACATGACGGGTGAAAACTTTATTAATTATCTGTCAATGAATGCTCCACTTAATTTACTTCTAAATTACCCTTTCTTTGCAAACTTTCACGATTTTTGTAGTTTGTATAACTGAATATTCAATATGTATAACTGAATATTCAATATGTATAACTGAATATTCAATAGTTTGTAGGCTGTGAAGTTGTGATTGGTATGTTTACTGATAGTTTCCAATTCGTACGACGAAGACGTATGATGTTTGTCACTATTTATTGTATTTTGAATTTTCTATTAGGACTGGTTTTTTGTTCACAGGTAAGGCAACTACAATTTATGGTTATTTATGTTATTTTCCTTGTTAGCATATAAAGTATAATGAAATTATAGTTGGGCAACATTTATAATGGAACCAGAATACACAAGAATATATACTTGACTTTGGTCTGTAATTCTCATACAATATGGGAATTTCCTCAAATACAAAGTAAAACTGATACTTGCATTTTTATGGAATCATTGGACATCACAAATGGTACAAAAATAAAATATGAGCTTTAAAAAATCCCAGACGCCGTGTGTTGGCGGGAAATATTTTATTGTGAATTTATTGTGAGACCCGCTCAAATCACTTCTGTTGATGATGAAGCTAATATCTCGAACGAAAATAAGTAACTTTTTTTTAAACTGCATTTTTGGATGGCTGCTTCTTTACCAAAGTACCTTCCCCGAGTGTCGTATATATTTCAGTGAAACAACCTCAAGGAAATAACCTTAAAAATCCTGCAAAAACATTGTATTAAAAAAAAAGAAGAAAAAGAGAAATTTATTAACCCATAGAAATTCATCACAGAAAAAGATTTATCATTACCGGAGCAGACCCCTTTAGATTACTATTCTTTCACTGGTATTCACACAGAACCCTGTAAAGAGTCGGTGTGAAACATTTGTTTCTGCCAATGTTCACTATATTTACTATTTGCACAGGGTGGAATCTACGTTTTCCAGCTTGTGGATTGGTATGTTGCTGCTTTTGCTCTTCCTATATTTGGGTTGTTGGAATGTATTGTATTTGCATGGATTTATGGTATGTATTTAAACGCTTGTCCAAAATGAATAAATAAAATACATTTCTTGTATAACATTGTTTTGAGAAAGTGCATTAATGGTCTCTAATCCGAACATTTTTTTTTTCATTATTTACATGTACTATAATTTTAGCAATTCTAAAAAAAGTGTACTCTCAACACAAATTTAGGCGAATTAAATGCATTTTTATCAGAAACCTTTCATGCTATCCGTAGCATCATCTTACGTCCGAATTTTCCATTTTACGTTTTGCGTTATTCCATTTGCTAAAAGTTTACTCAAATGTCGGAAAAGTTCATAGTTGAGAAAGAGAATGCGCACTGTCAAAACTAAGTGTACTATGTTGTATGTAATATACAGGAATTATAGACATAAGTAGTGAAGAGTGTCACCTTAGATCACATTCAGCTCATGTTAAATTGCTAAATTTAATTAAATATGTAAATGAGCTTATTAACCACGCCCAGTTTTTCCTTATATAGTCATCCAAAAACCCTACTTCCAAGCCTCAAGAACGTAGAGCACCGTGAGCGTATCGAAACGGTGTGAGAGTGGTGTGACGGTTGGGGTGGGACAACCCATGTTTTTTTTGTCACTGCAATCTAAACATATTTCTATTGTTTTATTCTGTTTTGATGCCTTTCCTGGTGTTGCATGAATAACTATTGCAAGTCTTATTCTGTGTATTTGTACTTTATCTCAATTTTATCACTCCTATATTTCTATTGCCCAATACTTCAATCTCTTCTATGTATTGTCTGTACTATTGTCTTACATATAACCTTAACCAAACTGTTGTGTTGGTATTGATTTGTCTTCATGTCTTTTGAGATATTCTTTTACCCTATGTCTTTTGTCTCAGCTATCTCCCTTTGTTTTTTGTACTCTTGAGTCCATGTTTTATCTTGTTTTGTTCTAACGTTATCCCAACTTTTGCATCTGTTTATTGTTTTACCATGTCCTGTGTATTATTGATTTTTTGTCATTACTTGTATGATTTTTTTTCAATTCGGCAATAAATAACCAACTAATCTACATATATATATGCATATTTTATTTTCCCATCATCAAGCAGTCTGGGATTGGAGAGTCATCCACATGACGCCTTATAATTCAAAATCCATAGGGCATCGTACTATAATCGTCCATTGCCACCCTTTTGTCGAATACGTAGAGTCTTTTTTTTGATACACAGACAGAATTTTCATGTTGTTTCTGAAGATCCTGAAATTGTCACTCACGGTCTTCACATCGTTTCTGATGTTGATCAACATGTCTTTAATCGTAATGAAGTTGATCGTGAGGAAGTTCTTGTAATTGAGCGTTATTCCTTTTACTTTACAGACAGTTTCGGTTTCATCGTTGTTTGGTTTGGCTAATTGATAGGCGTAAATTTTCGGTCCACCGGTCACAAACTCGGAAATATGGTTTTCGGCTACTTCATCTGTAAGGTCTCCTACATAATCGCCTAGTTCTGGTTTCCACTTCCCGGGTTTCGAGAACACGACAGAGTCTGTGTCAGCGTATGATGTGCCGGTGTTCAATTGTTCCAAATAAAAAAATACCGAAGTTACTGTAAATTTAATTTCTGCATATGCGCATTTCGACAACTCATGTCTCTTCGGTGCAGATGAAATCAAAACATTTGGAAATCCATATACCGAAACATGTGTAAAATAACTATACAGCTTCAGTCTAGCTTGGGCCGTCGTATGCGGGGCAATGACCTCGTTGGTCCGTCCAGATTCAACGACGAATTCTTCATTATATCGATATCTAACACCAGCCATCGTATCACTTACGAAATGTATTCCCGTTACTCTCATCTTGTCGCTGGATAGGAAGTCTTAATAGTACTATGCCATCAACGTACCAAGCATCAAAGTAAAGAAGACGCTCCAGTCCAACCTAACACCATGAATGGTTTTACCATCACATTGAAGATCGTACCCAACGTACAAATGAACAGCTCCTTTGAAACAGTACAATCCCGAACCAAGAAGATGCAGAAGAAATCAACATCCAGTTGAATAGACTTTAACTCCAGATACAATGTAAAGACTGCACGTGGATCTCCGACTAGTGCCTGTATCATGACGGAGAAAATAAAATATAAATTTGACAATGACTTTGTTATTCTTATGATCCATAGAGTCACATCACAAGCGTGATTACGCCCTTCCCTACATAACAAAAGCTACTACTTTAGGAAAAGTAACAATTCCCAAACCCACGAACACCAGCAATGTTCCAAACTGGCGAGCAGCAACACCCCCACAAACATCCCCAGCAGCAGCAGCAGTAGCAGTAAAAGCCACTTATCCACCGTGCAAAACTGAAAATATCAAGAATAAAATCCAGCAATTCTTGAAAATAAAACGCTTAGAGAGTCAATTTCACCACCATACAGAAGAAATATAGGTTTCACCGCCGCAAAAACGCTAAAAGCTTCAATTTCACCACCGCAGAAACGCTAAAAGCGCCAATTTCACCGCAGCAGAAACGCTAAAAACGTCAATTTCACCGCCGCACAGAAGAAAAATAGATCTCGCCCCCGAAAAAGCTGGAATTACATAGAAAAACGAAAAAAAAATTAAACAAACAAAATGGCAGTTAGAAGGAAACTTTTTACAACAATTGACAATACAACTAGAAAAAATTAATGAAAAACGCAAAGTAAAAGAAAAATTTAACAAAACACAAAACAAAATATAAACATGAAAACACGAAAAATAACAAAACAAATGTGATAAACGTTAAACATAGTGAAACTCAAATTGAAAAATGCGTACAAAATTCTTAAAACATATCAAATAAAACCCACAATTGTCATAAAAATGTTAAAATTTACAAAACGCGCGTGCTGAATTTAAACAAAAGGAAAAAATAAACAGAAACATTTGATAAAATGTGTACAAATAAGTTATAAAATAAAATTGTTTACGAACACTAAAATTAACAAAACCTATGCGATAAAATTTGAAAATTGCAAAACAAAATACAAATAAGTTACAAAAAACGTAAAACGAATAAGAAAATAAAAAAAAATATTGGGAAAATTGTGCAATTTAAGAAGAAAAACAAATGAAAAAAGAACATTACACATAATTAATACTCATGAATGATTCAAGTCATAAAAATATTAAATATGCGAAGCATAAGGTAAATGAAACGCTTCTATTAAGATTCACATCAGTATTATTCAATAGAATCATCGATCCGTACACCTTGAAAATAATTAACACCATCGATTACATCATCTCCTGGAATATTCGATCTATTAAAAGAAACATGAAAACAATGGAGAAATAACCCAACCAATCAAATTGCAGGAAATTCAAGCAATCAGATGCCGACTTTCTTATAAACCAGCCAAACAGAACACAAGATAATCGACCAATCACAAAGCCCTTAACAAAAATAATAGACCAATCAGAAACATCGTTACAAAGCGTCTACCTGTATAAAATCATTCTGCAATCAAAAGTTGAATTGAACAGACGTTCCCAGCGAAGATGAACAAAACAAAGGTAAGTGAACTTAACATAACTTATTCAAATAAAAAAAAATGAAGTCGAATAGAAATTTTCAATATAGTTTAATTGAACGATTAAGTTATTGAAACTAAATAAAGTAGTTAATTACTCAATAGAAATAATTATCAATATTATATAAATAGTAATGTTTTTTACCTCTGCAAATGCATTCATGTGGATATTGTCACCAGTCCTTTGAGATCAAAAAAGAATTGTTGAGTATTAAATTAAGCGATTTAACATGGGCTGAACGGGATCTAAGGTTACACACTTCACTACTGACATTTGATGGTTTTGAAAAAGTTGAATAATGTTTGAATATTTACTTTTTAGAAGTACGAGACTTCTCGGGTGTTTATAAAAAATAAAGAGTGTTCTTAAACCAGACCAGTGACCTTGGTCTAGACTCGTCGAATAAATACATGCAGACATATAAACTAAAATATGAACAAATTATATCTTAATATGTTGTTTATCTTAACATAAACTGATTGGTAACTGTAAACGGTTTCTTTCAAAACTGTTCGATTTTATTTACTAGCACTGGAATAGTTACGCTTGAGTAATTGTTAGAGAAAAGCATCCTTATCATTACTGTTTCAGTGTATAATTTTCAGAATAAATGTGGAGAAGATAATAGGAAACGCCTACAATGGCCGAAAATTACAATCACATGCCAAAATGTACCAGGGAACTGCACGAGAAAAACAATAAAAACAACAAAGGACAAACGTAGACAATGATAGGAATTCGGGATAGCCGGTACCGGTACTAGAAAGAGCTTGCAGTATGTTTAAAACGTTTTGATGGTACCCAAACTGATTCAGCAGAAAAGTTCAATGAGCAGAAGGAGTCAAAAGATATAATTGATATACGTCATCTTGATTACGTTGCTCGTTTTGATAGGTTGGTTATAAAACTTATTACTGTGTTGGGGTCATTGATTCTTGCGTATTTTAGTTCGTTTTTTGATGACTTTTCTATTGCCGGTTTTTGAAATTAGGGATTTCTATGGGTTCTTATTTTCGTTGGTTAAGTCCATGAAAGTTGCCACCAAAAGAACAATTGTAAATTCAGAGTAAATGAAACGTTTTTCTGTATTCCCACTTTCTCCATGTCTCTGAACTCTAATTTTTGTAATACCAAATCCTTAGTTCATTCGGTGTTCTACTGCCGATATTTTAGGAATCGTATGCATTTTCACTCCTAAAATTGTTTTAATTCTAACTAATTTTGTCTTTAAAGACTGAAAATAATATTCATAAATTGATATTTTTTCAGAATTATTTCTCTTATGTTTTAGGCCTAGATAGATTATCAGAAGACGTCCAATTGATGCTAGGAAGAGGAGTTCCAATGTTCTTTTCTATTTGTTTAAGATTTGTTACTCCAGTGATATTGCTGGTAAGGATGATCCTAGCTGTAAAGAAGCTATATAGTTTTCATTACAAAAACGAACAACTTTTACTGAAACTTTTTTCCAAACCTTTTGTGTGTTTATTTCATATGGACAAATAAGATCAAATGTGTATGTGAACTGTGTAAATAAGTTAAACCTGTCTATATAGGTCACTCAGGGGAATCATGAGAAGTGTCCACTGTAGGCAGCTGACCATTATAATAATAAGCCAATTTTCAAACTTTTGTTTTGTATTCGAATTAGAATGTTCGTTTTACATGTGCACAAAATTTACATGTAGAAAAGGGAAGTTTGACTAAACCGATTGGTTTTAATGACAGCGTTGAGGATTGATTGATTGATTATTGTTTAACGTCTACTGAGCAATATTTCAGCTATATCAAGACGACAACAAGTTTTTTAATAAATAGTCACTCTGAGGTATGGAAAGGGTTATGGAACGGGAAATTCTGACTGCCACTGGAAAAGTAGGGTGAAATCGAAAGGGGCGGGGAATTAAGTGTTGTAGCCGATCACCTACGGACCACTTAAAAAGAGCTTGCTACAAGGGTTCTTTAACGTGCAGGAAGCGTGTTATTTCTTCCAACACGTGGACCTGAGTTTACATCCCATCCGAAAGATTGGTTGTGTATTTATTAATCCCGCACAACCACGGAATGGGCCCTATTTCTATATCCCAGGGTTACCTTGGGGTCAGCCCCGTTTAGGAGGGGTCACACGCCGCAAGCCGGAGATACTAGGTCCTATTTCTATACCCCGGGGTTCCTCGGGGGTCCGCGTTGAGGATGTTACCGTTATAAAGACTACCTTCGTATAGTAAAATCTGTAGGGATGCAAAAAGGTGAACGCTATAAAAAGGTTAACGCCATACAAAGGTCGCCGTTAGTCCAGGTTTTACTTAAATCCAGACCACCATTTGATATTTTGATTCTCAGTAGACTAACATCATATAAAATCTTTTTTTAGTAAAAAAAAACCAAACGTTTTCTCTTTTCAATTCAATATAACGCAGGCCTTTGTATTTCTTTTTTTTCAAAATAACCAGATACAAAGCAAACTGAGCCTATAATTAATAGAGTTAAAGAAGGAGAATTAAAATACGTGAATAGCATGAATAGCATTTCAAGCTTTTCTTGGGTATATAGGCCTAAGTCTGACTGTCAATCCGTCTGCTTGTCTGTTTGGGTACCTTCTTTGCGTACTCAAATTTCCTTTTAGCTGTTATAATCAACTTCTGTCACACCATTTTAACAAGCGGACCTTTCCTGACAGTGACTTTTCCTGTCCAACACGGCGGGTGACTTATAAGAAGCAGCAGATGATTACTCTACCGGTGCACCTGATCTAACCCATGGTTTTTTTATTGGGTCCGTGTTGTTTCTCTTTGTGTATATGTCTTCACTTTTCTTTTCTGTGCCGTACTCAGGTTATGTCTCTGTTTCTTTGTTATTTCCGATGTTGCCATTGTCCTTGGATTATTCGTTTTGGATTGATGTCACGGTTCTTACTTACTTTACCTTACATTACTCTAGTGTGTACTGAAAATCTGCATATATTTAAGTAATAGTAATCGACCACTTTTACTATTATTTGCGTCAATATATTTTTTGCAGAGTGTTTTTGTGCCAAAAATAATTCGAAACATTCATTATTCAAACAAAACAAACATAAAATAAATAAATGAATACAGAAATAAAATGTACTACCACAATTAAGCAATTTTTATCATTTTATGGGATGTATAGTAAATTTTAGAATAATGTGAACTGGATTGTTAAATTTTAATACGGAAAGAATACATTTTTGCAAGTAATATTGCTAGTTGGCTGCTTGCAATATGCAAATCATAGTTTGACATTATTAAATTATTTGGTTTAAATGTATGAAAAAAGAACCTAATGCGGTTTCTTTTAATTTGCAAGAGAATAATTACTACAATTATGGTTTTTAATAGACAAAACCTACAGGGCAAAAGTAATAAAATGCATGCACAGAAACCAAATCAAAGGTCTTTTGCTAGATTATGCTTTCAAATTCAGTCTAGCTTTATAATTGGCTATACCCAATTATATGCTATCTTCTAACTAAGGAGTATAGGAGTATCTCCCTCAGATCACTTTAGTTATTTGTTCTCTGTCAGTTTTTAAACATCTTTGAGGTTATGGTCTTCCAAACGTTTAGATTTTATCTGCACTGATGACACATAAGTTGTCGAAATGCGCATATGCAGAAAGTAAATTCACAGTGACTTCGGTATTTAGTTATTCAACACATATCAATAGATAAAGATTTTCGTTTTATCTAATTTACTTTATTATTCAATATTTGGCATTATTTTAAAGCAATTATTGTAAAGTATAAGACATGAGCGGCGAGTTTTTTATGTAGATTATCAAGTCGCAATCGTGGGGTATATTGTAAACACTTTAGAATATAGTAATATCATAACAAACAGATGTCTACATTTCTTAAATATTTGCATTTCTTTACGATAAATAAATACCGAAGTTACTTTAAATCAAGTTTTTCAGGGTGACCGCTTCGACAAATTATGTCAATTCAGTGCAGATCAAATAGAAAAATTAGAAGATATTAAACCGAAATATACGTACGACATTACATTTTGGTTAAACTATATCTACAAATTACACTGTAGGGAATCGTGGTGTCCTGTTTCATCGGATATAAACCACCAACATACGGATCTTACCATTTTCCAAACTACGCTGCTGCTATTGGGATATTTATTTCCATTTTACCATTAATTCCTATACCAGTTTGTGCTGTCTTTACAGTAAGGAATGCAGAAGGTGCAATACTGAAAGAGGTAAACATATTAATTTAGAAATACAACTGAACCCCAAAAATAATAAGTCGGGCCAAATGTATATATTTCTCTAAAACTGTATTTTTCACAGAACAGAAAAAAAAACATATATATTGAAACCTGTCTTTCCGACAACTGATTTTGGTCCCAAGGACGGCTTTTTAAATGCTTTTTAAACGTTTGATTTCCGGCAATCTGAAATCCCGCAAAGTTTTTATGGTCTCAGAGTGCTTTGGATTTGACCTGCAGTCAGTCAAATATCGTAAAGATACTTAAGGATGGTCACTCTGTCTCTGACTTTCGGAATTCTTTTACTTTATCCATCATGATGCATTATAAAATTTTGCACACTGACCCCCACTTTTCTTTTCAAAATATGATAGTATACACCTTCAATTGACTTCTGACGAAATTTGATGAAATTCTTGATATTCCTTCATTGCATTTCAAAGTTTGATTGCCTGAATAGAAAGTGAATGAAAAGTCTGGAGAAGTTCGGTTTCCCGCCAAAATTTCAGGTATTTAAATCTCAAAAACGGCCACACTGACATATTTATATTTTTTTGCTTAAAATGATGTATAACCCATATTCTAACAAATAAAAATATTAATTTTAAATCCTTGATATGATAAACCTGATGAATGACCATCCTTAACACAAACCATTTATCATTATTTCAAAATACATGTCATTCTTTCAAACACCTGAGCGGAAATCATGAATATATAAAAAGTCCCATAAAGTTTTTCAGGAACTTCTGATTCTCTAATAAGGACAGCAACTGTTTATTTTAGCCGATTATACTGTACGCGATCGTCAACAAACATTTAACGTGTTACAACGAGAAATCACAATAAAATTGCAATTTCCCAACACCCCCCCCCCCCCCCGAAAAAAGCGAATGCATGAGCATAATGACTATCAAATATTTGCTTGAAACGACATATATTGTAATGAAATTTGTGTACATTGACGTTTACAAGGAATTAAACTTACAGACCCTAATCTGGTATTACAGAATAGGTGTCCATCTAAAGAACAAAGATATTAAAGAACCAGAAAGAGATATTGAAGAGTAATTCATGGTGTAGTATCTACGTCGTATGCTTTTAATTGCAGGTTATATTGAGGCAATAACAGTACACTATTTGAATACCCGTGGGCGTCAATCGTCGATTTGACGGTCAAAATGCAGTTTATAGGCGACGCATGATTGACGCCCTCGGGTATTAAAATAATGTACTGTTATTGTGATTCTAATGCAATAAGCGATTTCATATTCTATTTTTAACTTGTGCATTTGTTACAGTATTAGGAACCAGTTTAAACAGAGAACCTACTTTGTCCCAGTTTTGTAGATGGTGGAATTGACGGTCAGTTTTGACCAATCAAAACCTTCTTTATATAAATGTTGTATTATAATTTTGAATTATTGAAGGTTTATATTTTTGAAATATTGACGTTTTATTTATTTTTATACTTACAGAAAATAAAAGCATCTTTTAGGCCAACCATTAGATGGATGCCTGTGAACAAAAACCAATGCTGTGATAATGTAACTATAGAGGAAACGGAATCAAGTGTCATATAATAGGTTGTCCGAGTTCAGTGGAATATCTTCAATTAGTTAGTGTACTGCATTGTTATACTTTGTGTAATTACTTGTTATTTTTGCTACTCATTATAATGTAAAAATAAAAGTAAATACAAATAAATAATGAAGATATTGATAATTCTTCGAAATAAACTAAAACGGTTGCAAACGCAATAAGGGACAACCAGCTTAAGGGATTTAGATAGAATCAAATGTAAGCATTTTACGATAAATGTCAAAGAAAGTTCATTAACTGTACCCGGATGCTGAATTTGTAAGAAAGATATAACGCCACAAAACAAATTTTGAAAGTAATAATCACTGAAAATCAAATTGCACCGGATTTTTTTGTAGGCCAATAGGACAAATTATTTCACTTTATTGCAGATCAAATAAAAACGGTCATAATACTGTTAACTGAAAATCATATAAAAGCTGAGAGCTAATAACAAATATGATATAGAGCCAAGATCATAACCGAGTTTTGCACAGGGGAAATACTGACCAATTTTAACCAACACTTCAAAGAAAGATCACATTGCCCTTTAATACTTTTGATAGATAACGTCCCTGCAAGCATTACCACTTTCTGCGTTAACAATAACGGACCATACTATTCTCGGAAAGATCTGAGTATTTATCACTCATCAAGCTACAAAAAAATTCCCGTGCATGCATCATATCTCATACTGTCTACAAAAAGACCATACATTCACAACCCATGACACTGTTAATAGAATGTTCCATGTATAATTCATTGATCATATTCGTCTTGGAAAGATCCTTGTAAAGTGGGATGCAGACATCACCTCTCGTCCAAGTTAACTTGGAGAGCAGTCACAAGAATAGCTCAAAGTTAACTTGGAGCAGATTTAAAACAGTCCTAAAATCATTACAGCTCCGGTCCTAGAATCATGTTTGTTCCAGCCGTGACCGTTCTACTTAAGTCTCATCTAGGCATGGCCTTTCTTCCTTTGTTCTGGCCATGACCGTTCCACCTTTAGAAATCTGCTCAGGCCATGACCGTTCTTGGCAGTTTGTTCTGGTCATGACCATTTTTGCAAGTCTGCTCTGGGCAAGGTCTTACAATTTAAACTGGATATGAAATTATGTGTCAGAATTTCCTGTTTTTCGAGCCCGAAACCGGCGTTTTAATAAATAAAAACATAAATAACTATCTTATTTTACGATGTTTTCAATAATCATTTGTTTCATTTAACGTAATCTGATATGATAATTGACATTTTTTCTATAAGTAAATTTACAGCTTCATTTATTTTATGAAAATAAATTTACGGAAAACTAATTGCGATTCAGTTAGCGGGTAAACGATCTCGAAAAGGGAAATAACTCTTACCTTTTTAAATTTATTTGGATAAACACAGATATATAATTATCCGCGAAAAAAACCACTTACCGGCAAAATGCAAGTTTATATCTGAATAATTCATTTCATACCTCTATTTTTCATTTTTTAAAAGTATCACATTGTTTTTTATAATGTAACTGTTGAAATATATGAAATATACGTGTTAATATTTGACACTTTATGAATATTTGTTAGGGCAGTGACAAGAGCTGGTATGGGAGGGGTCATAGCTAGAACAGGTCAAGTGAGAGCAGTCATGGTCAGAGCAGACTTGGGAAGAACGGTCAGGGTAGAACAGATCAGAGCAGTCAACACAATCAGGATTCTAGCGATGACCATGACTGGCCAGAGCAGTCAGGATTCAAGAGCAGAGCAGACTTAGAGCAGTTCTAGTGCAGATTTAATACCTATTTTAAGTTAACTTAGGTGAGCTTTAATGGCTGCTCTAAGTTAATTTTATGAGAGGTTATGTCTGCAACCCAATATATTTATCAGTCCTTACAATGGGGAAGCAAATATCCCAGCATGCATTTTATTTCAAAAAGCTTTTACAGAAACCTATGCATTTTTCATCGCACTGTTAATAGTATTATCACTCGGTGCATCACTCACACTTAATATAGAAAGATTCGTAAATGCATCAGCCTCAATCCTGCTTATAGAAAGATCTCTTCATAATTGAGAGATTCGTGCATGCATTCGATTTAGCATTGCTTATTGAAAGGCCCAAGTACGATACGGTATCTCCATAATGTAAACGGACAGAAAATATAACATCCATACACAAAAATCGTGAGATTGGTCAATAACCAGCTTTAAATAACTAAATAAGGAAGTAACTAAAAACAAAAGCTGTCGCCGAATGGCAACCAGGTATATCCCAACTCAATGAACCCTGGATAAAAAATTCATGTTTTCACTAAATTTCGCTATTAAGTCCAATTTTCGTCAAACAGGAAGTAATGCATCTGACATGACTCAAAATAGGACGTTCCTTACAACTAATCATATAGAGGCTGCATACGATTTTGAAATCAATCCCTCCTGTAGAAGTTGAGAAAAAATGCGACAAAAAAATTAATGTTTTCACTACATTTCGTGACAAAGTCAGAAATTTTATGATGAAAAACATTTAATTTCAATTCTATTTTTAAAAATTAGCAATCCTTATTTTACACAACAAACACAAGCTTCTAGTGATCAAAGTATAATTAGTTCAAAGATCAATGATTGTCACATGTAAAACTCTTAATTAGTTTACATTTCAATTAATTCCTATCCTTTGATAAGTGGATTTATGGCTTTAAATGGTGTTAATTAAAGTGTCAGTTATAAGAAACCAACTCTATGTTTATTTATACCTGTAATTAAGAGTGGGCAAACCAGGATGACACCCAACAATGAATATATATGTATAGGGAACTGAACTTTTTTCTCAAAAACTACATATGAAGTTCATTCTTTAAATTTTGAAAAGATCACATGAACTTAACACATTAAAGGTGAAATAAGCCAACATTTATCTCCCCCAATCTTTGTAAATTTAAAAATTGTCCCAGAAAAGTTTTAAAGAAGGAGGAAAAATATAAACGTAAGAGTGATAATACATTATGCAAATTATATATAAATGCAACGAAATATATACATTTTGTAAGTACAGAAATTTCAACTGAGAGGATTGATCTTTCCACTTGTAATTTTTTAAATAAATATGCATAATTTTTACGATAAGCAATACTATCAGTTTTAGAGAGTTGATTGAATTTGGTCTTTTCCTGCTACATAAACAAGTTCACGGTATTCACTGTTGATAAATTGCAAATGCATGATTCTTGATAAAATTTGAAAAATGTAATGTGTAATTTAATGCATTACTTTTGAAAAGTAATTGTAATATAATGCATTACTTTCAAAAATTGAAGTAATTGTAATTGTAATATAATGCTAAATTTGCAAATGTAATTGTAATATAATGCATTACATTGCAATGTAATTGACCCCATGCCTGTTTATTGCTAAACAGATTCTCGTCAAATTGGGCTCATTAGAAAGCACGTTTAATTATTTTTCCTTTTATGTACAAATATTGCGCTATTTGGTCTGAGCGCATCAAATTGAATGTCTTTTGATGATTAAAAATTGCATTTTCTATATAAGTTTCAACGCTTCCTGACTAATACACGGGTACCCAGTTGACAAGACACACGAAAAAACCCCTATACACCCCCCNNNCCCCCCCCCCCCCCCCCCCAAAAAAAACCCAAAAAAAAACCCTAAGTGAAAAAGTGAAAGAAAACTTTAAAACTTAAAAAATGAAAAAACAAAATGGAATCTGATCCACCACCTTTTTATTATCTTACATTATTTTGACTATTACATATCTAAAAACTTCCACACACTGTTTAAAGGTCAAACATACGTAAGATGTCACTATAAATTATATAAAACCAACCTCAAATACATTCAGAATGAATTTTATCAGAACCTTAAAAAGCTTGAAATAATTACAAAAGGAGTATATTTTTATGAAAAAGCCCTTGAAATTTCACTGAAATGTTAGCGAGCAAAAAAATTCAATACTTAAAATGTAAAATGATGCTTAACATTTAGCTGGTTCCTAAACTGTGGTGAACATTCATTATAGCGTCTTTAATTGTGTCGAAAGTACACTTTTCAAGAATTTCTGAAAATTAAGTTCCTGCAAAATGCTGGCTAAATTTTTAGTGAAATGTCTGAAATATCTAAGAGATTTTACGAAAAAGCACGGAATATCTCACATTGAAACAAAATAGACTTGTTCTCAACGAAATAGACTCCGTTCGTTGTAGTTACTAAATAAAATCACAGGTAGGAACGTTGTCCTGCGAAGAATTGTTTTGTGATGTTTTTTTGGTCCTATTTTGTGGTGGTGAGTCCGATTGTGAGGTGGTGTGTTTTGTTTACATAGTGCTAAAATATATACTTACAATTAGATAATTGTTATAATTTGTATGTTATTCATATTTGAATATTTTTTGGTTCTTTTGATGTTTCAAAAATCCAATAAATTACGGTTTTGATTTTGTCTTGATGTTGTGGTGTTTATAGTGAAATAGGTTCTGATTTTTTGCAGATTTGTCCTGATCTTGTGCACCAAGATTTTCAAATAATCCGACTTTAAATTGTGACAGGCGTCCCAAGATAATACAATGTGATAATTGTCACCAGTTTGGAAGCAATCAATGTAATTTTGTAAAGAAATATCGTTATGAATTTTTACGACATGAGTCGTCCGTCCGACCGTCACAAAGTTTAACTTTACAGGATTGTTGACCATCATGCCTAATTGTGCATATTGTCTGCCCGGATTTATCGGCCGATATTTGTGGGAGTTATGCTCTAATCTTTATCATTGTATTTCAACCAAATGTAGTAATATTCTATGGAATATGGCAACACACAAAGATACAAATCATCTGCATTGGAAATTGGGGAGAAATTCTTTTTTGGATCAAAACACACTTATAGTTAATGGTTATTCTTTATCTTGAAGTCACAATGAGGCCTTCAACTATGAGCATTGCTCATGCCTCATAGTAGGTTGAATATGAACCATATCACCGGTCTTAGCTGAATTCATTTCTAAATGCCGAAAAGGTGACATTCTTTTCTGTCTTTAAATAAGATTACAGAATTATCTTTCTTTGTGGAATGGGCCGACTACTCTCCTCTGAAACTCCAAATTGTATTTCTTAATAGTACGACATTATTGCGATCTAAAGTGCGATAAATTTGCAAGCCATTCTTACAGGGAATCTAAGTCAGGGGCAAATTTTTACCGTATGACATGAAACGAGAAAGACCATGTTAAATATCAATACGCAAAAGTGTTAATAAAAGGGGGTCATGATCCTGCCAATATTTTTCAACTTTCCCGCTTCATTGGCTGAAAATAGTTTTACCAGACTTTTCTTTTCAAAACACCTGCTTTTCCGTTTCTCTAGGATTTTTTCCAGCGTTTTTCCGATTCATGCCCAGTGCGCTTTCGCGTGAAAATCCCGTTTCGCGTTTACTTAAAAAGACCAATCCCGCTCCCCACTCAAAACCCATTGCGACCCTCATAAAAGAAGAAAATCAACGGCATTAAAAAATTAACACAAAATATAAAACATAAAAAAACAAAACATAGTTCAAAAACGTGATGTAGGAATCATACCTGAAAGCCTCTGAAATGGTAAATAACTCTCATTTGAATAAACTGCTTAAAATGGGAACCCCTTACGCCCGAATTTAGTTTATAGAAATACAGTTGAAATGTTACAAAAATAATATTGCAAATGTGAGGGGCCAGGTCACGTAATATCGCGAGTGTGGGACTTGGGCAGTTAAAGCCACCAAAATAACACGGCAAGTGTCGGTTTGGAGCTACAAATACTTTTTTTATTTATAACCCGTGCTTAAGCGGAGAGGTACAAATGTATATTGTGATCACGAAGTCCGTTCGTCCGTTCGTTCTTTCTTCCATACGTTATTCCGTAAGCCACAGGGTATATATTTCGTGGGGACAACTCCTGCTAGATAACTTCGGGAAAATCACTGAAACTTTCACAGAATGTTCAGTGGAAATTGCCATTTTGACACCACTAAATAAAATTTGATTTGACGTGTTTTTCTTTTTCATTTCTTTTGTTTTGTTGTTGTTGATTTTTTATATTGTTTCAAATGGGCGAGCGGGCGCATTTATTAATGAGCTTTGCTTACAGTTATTCTAGTTTATAAATTAAAGTCAAAGATGTGTTAACATAAAAGCCGCATGAATATACTTTTGAAAATGTATACATCTTGTTGCAGGAACAAATCGGAGTTGATGACAAAAAATATGGGCGTTCCGTACTACAAGTACGTTTGACGAAACACTTTGTTGAAATATTTTTTAAAATTCAAAGCACAAATAGAAAAGTATTCACTGAAGATGGACATGTTGTCCCCTCTGTTATTTCTGCATGATCAATTTAGTTCACTTGACTTTGTTTCTCTTAAAAAATTGATAAAGTATTTACGTCACACGACTTTCGCGGAACCGAGGATCCGCGGTTGGAACCCCTATTTCAAGATTTTTTAATATTTCTAGCAGGATCAAGGCAAAACTGACCCAAAAGTTGCAAAAAGAATATTAGAACCCCACTGGAACCAACCCTAGGAGGCTAGGCCCGCCAGTGCGCTTAACCACAAATCCTTGCTTAATAGGCTCTCATAAGACTCGTATATTTTTCCTCTCTGTTGTATGGGCCAGTTTTTAAGTAACACCGCTGCCACGCACCAAAAAATTACATAATCGTTCAAGTATTGATACATAGGGTAGAACTACGAAACAGGTGAAATTTAGGTGGTGACTTATATGGAAGGTCTGATATACAATTGCCCACATTTTTGGAACTTTAACCCTTGATGAACAAATGGGATTTCAGTGTATACTTAAGTATAATTTTCTTTAATTTGACATTGGATGTAAAATGTAAGAAGTGTTTATTATGATCAGTACATCACCAATTCATAACATTATTAGTTGAATAAACGTTGTTTGTATCTCCTTTTGGCATTACTTTGACATGAATTTGGCAACCAAAACCACCACAAAGAAAGGACTATCCACCATATCACCAGGACGAAACACCACAAAATCAGGACATACTTTCAAAATTGCAAATTTTACTATTACTATACATGGAACGTTCATAATTTTATTACCAAAACACACTAGGATGTACAGTATTCCTAATTAACCCTTTTTGCATATCAATATCGTTAAAAAATCGAAATTTACATTTTTTGCCACTTTCGACCAAAACAGGATTTTATGTTAATTCTACAATAAAAATTATGAAGAAATGAAAAAAATGGCTTAAATGATTACAAAACGTGCATGTCTTTTAATCTTTTAATCTTCCGAACAAACTGATACTATCAGTAAATTTGCAAAAATTCCATTTTGTTTATATTTTTGTTACGGTTACTGCCACAACATCAGAACAAGCACTACAAAACAGGACTAAACACCACCATAAAACAAGTCTTCTCAGGACAATGTTCCTACCTGTGAAAATGTAAGTCAATTTATGCCATTTCCCTGGATGCTGTCAACAGGTCTAGATCGACTTGAAAAAATTAAAATTTTCCGCTAAGGCCGTTGACTATTTATAACATATTAATGCAATGTGTCAAAATTCTGTTTATCACTGAGCGCAGGGATAGTGACTCAGAGCTGAATGAACAAGGGCATAGGTAACGAATAGCGAATAGGGAGCATTGAATAGTATACAAATAGAAAACCTTGTTAAAATTTCATTTGAAGATCTAAGGCATGGCATACTATTGTGTACAAAATGTACCATCATATGAAAACTTCAGAATTACATTTCCATCTTATTCAGGAAATTTCTACTCATAAGAATCACCATTGTTCACATTAGTTCTGCTTATTGGAACCAATATATATTAAGAATATTAAAAATCGACAGATAATTAATCTCCAATTTGCCAAGGGGGTAGTAATTTTTTTTATCATATTCAAAGGAAGACTACAGTAGTATTTTTAATTAAACAACGACAGTAGAATACCGAAGGAACAGACGAGTGGGATTTACAAAAAATCGAAGTCCAAAGACACGGCAAAAAGAGGACACAGATAACAATGACGTTGAACACAGAAAACAATGACGTTAGACAGATACAAAGCACAGAAATAGAAAACACAACATTAAAAAAGGCACTGACAGTGTGAACTCCAGTTAAACTGAGAGTGACATCAGGTGCTCCGGAAAGGTAAGCATGCCGTACACCTTAAACTACGCCACTTTCTTTTACAGTTTTGTGATGAAGATAATCTTAGTGTGTTGCAACTTATCTATGGGTTACGGAAAATCTTTCGAACTGAATTTGAAGGATTCCACTGCACATATATGCATGAAACATTTTATGGTTTATCCAATAATCACCATGTTAGTCAGGTGAGGAGCTTCAAATCAGGTATCGTTGATACATATCTTGTGAAGATAATGTCATTCTCCCGACATGTCCACATTTTTTAAAATTTACAACCTTCAAGTTCTGAAACCCTTCATGGAAGTTCATAAGCTCTTGTATCTGTGAAAATGTGCATATAAACATTTCATTTGGATCTACATTTAAATCACATTTAATATCCAATTTCGAGCTGACCATTGTCTCTACTTTATCCATTTTTTTTTCACCGGACTTTCCTTTTCTACTAATATTGGTTTCTGTTGATTTAATTCCATAAGTTAGTTTATTCAATCTGTATTGGATTTAGCATTTAGCGATTTCTTTATAATTTCAATTTTTTTGTCAAACTCCTCTGTTTGTTGTATGGAATCAAAGTAAAATTTTCAATTGTTTTCCTGACTTTTCTTTCATAAGTGTAATTTTTGGAGGTATCATCGACAAGCCTCTTTCTACACGACACTTTTGATAACTTTGGCACATTAGAAATATCCAATAATGGAGACTTATTCTCATCCATGTCTTAGAATATATTTCATTTCACTTTTCTGCTAACCGCCTATTTTCAAAATTGCTTTTTAAAAAACAGATCAACCAATAGAAAAGGTTTATGTGTGCATGTGACTGCCACATGTGGTCATTATTAAGTAACTTTAGATTTGTTACAACTTGAACAAGAATCAAGATGGCTACCATATTTGAAATGAAGCTTATAGTTAGTGAGGAACAGAAATATAAAATAACTAAATTCATAGAGGCTCAGGGATGGGAAGATGTCATTACAGGTAATTATATTTTAATAATGCATAGTAATAATAAGTAAATTTTTTTTAAAGTGTTACTAGTAATATTTTAGTGCACTACAAGTACATATGTACCTAATTTGATAGAAACATTTAAATTCATAAAAAAGATTAATTAAGAAAAATGAAAGGATATGGAGTGAATGTACATGTGACAAAAACGCACACGATACATAGAAAACTCCAGTTTATCAAGGACAGGGATTTTATTCCTGTCTTCATCTTGATGTCGCCTGAAGGTCTTCAACTAGAGGTAAACAATATTCACCCCCTCAAGCGAGATCAAGAAGGCCCCTATTTATTTGCTTATTTATTTACAAAGATATTTATATTGTAGTTGTCTCAGATTCTGGTATCAAAGATTTACCTCCAAAGAGAAAAGGAAAAGAAAGGAATGTAAGAGTTAGTTCATGCAATATTTCGACAGCCATAGAATATGCTGAAAGAAGCCAAAAATCAACTAGAGGCAATGATGACCCTCGAGGGCGGGTAGAAGGACATGATGATAGATGCCCATTTTTTTAGTTTCCCATGTGTTGCTATATCAAATAATTCTGCTCCATGGATAGGAAATGGACAGCCAGTATCACCAGGAAACTCTGGGATTAGGAAAATAAATATATAAACGTTTCTGGAAAATAATGGACAATATTGGTGTCTCGTATATAGATGAGTATTTAGACAGAAATAAAAATATTGGATGTGGTGAATGGGTAGTTTACCATAGAAGAGAAATAATGCCTAAGTGTGTATTGAAACTAGCACGATCAATCCAGAAGATATTCCATACATTGGACATCAATAGGAATAGCATTGTTTGTTTTGCAATTATTATGCATTTCTACCTACATATATTATACTGGAATAAAAAATCTAAACCAAGGTCATTCATCTTTTATCAGTGTTAAACTGCCATCAGATGTGAAATTTTTACAACTTGAACTTGAACTGCTAAACATGGTAAAGTAATTATATCTGACATGTAAATGATATTACACTGTCTGCTACAGGTCATGAAAATTCATTCCGGAATGAAGATTTCGGGGTTTAATTCATATTCATATTCCCCTTTTTTAGAAAAGAATTGGTTATGTACTTTCACAACTTTGGGACAATTTAATATACAAATATATTTTTTTACCAGTAATGTATACCAAAAAGTATGTACAAAAACAGAAATTGCGAATTCAGTTTCAACCTATCTACATTTATGACAATTTGATATCATATCATATCCATTTTAAATCAAGATAAATCAAACATTCTTCCTGCCTTTCTCAAGAAAGTGAAAGAAAAAAAAATTGTAAATTTGGTACTTTTGGTGAGATTTAACAAATAACGCAAAGCTAGAGAGTTTCGAAAATTGCCCAAATTATTAATGACCCTATTCAGTATTCCATTCTGTACTTGACCAAAATTTGACCTGCCTTTCAAACAGTAGAATGTTTTAATCTACATCTATGCTATCATTATATCACCTTTTCCACACCCAGATAACATTTCTAAGTCATCATCTTAACAGAAAAAATATCAACAGTTCATGGTTATACATATCTTATATATAGAGAAATACACAAAATACATACACTCAACTTTTAGTAATGTAAGTCCACAATGTGCATTACCTAATATAACTGAGTGTATATTTTTTTCATAAGAGATGGCATGTGAATTGCCAAAATTAGACTTTATGCAAGAATATATGCTTTCTAAGACTTTGTATATATACAAAGAATGTGCCAAAGGAAAAATGGAAGTTTTTAGGCTATATGTTTTTACAAGTTCATTAAAACCGATATTGCACTAAACATTGGCTTGTCTTTTTCAGATCACGAAAACTCACAAACAATCATAATATATGAATAAGCAAAAAATTATATAAATTAAGGTAGATAGACACTGTTGCGCTGCACAATTTAATCGCGCATTAGAAAAATAAAGAGTCGGATACGGGGTAGGTTTGATTTTCGGGCCGGAACAGTAATTTGACGGCTTTTCCTTTGTGACGTCATAATTGAATGACAGATGTGAAACGTCATATTTCGTTTACTTTGCCGCGAATTAACTCCCTTTTTCCGTAAATAATGTTTAATCCGGAAACTTTATTAAATATCTCCGTTAAAAGCATGGTAACATATACATTTTTCTATTGTATCCAATAAATTACATCATAAACTATCTATTCACAAAAATACATCAATTTCTCATGGATAAAAAGTCGTTTTCTATTGAGCTAAAAATTGCCTTTCTATATTTTCCCCGTGCATTCTATGTAAATTTAGGTGAAAAATGGCTAAAAGTGATCTAACTTTGATCTCAATTCTAGAAAAAGGAAGCATGGTGACCTATACTTTTTATTACATATTTTGGGTTGGTAGGGTTGGTTCTTCAATTGTGCCGACTTACAACAAAATCTCATGGATATGAATATTACTGTCTATCTACCTTGAATGCACATGAGACAAAGTTTCTACAAATACATAGTATAACCCACAAATCAAATGACTTCTTGTAGAATCAATATAATATTTATTTTCAAATATGTGTAATAATCAATGAAGAGATTTGGAGTAAATCCACATGTGACAAAATCTCTACAAAAACCTGGTAAAACCAAGAAACGGAACAACGCTTTTCCTTTTGTTCTTCATCTGTTTTCTTTCAGCAAAGAGGTTTTCAACCATGCTATTTTATTCAGGCAGTTTAAAGTGTCAATTTAATAGATTCAAGATTCAAGATTTTATTAGTAAAACGAAGGCGTCAATAGCGCACCTTTAGCATAGAAATAACATACAATGATAAGTAGAAAACACAAAAGAAATAACATATCATAATACTAATTAAAAAAAAAACATCATAGGGATCGTGGGAACAAACGAATAAAAGCTATAGTAAGGTGCTAATTAAAATAAAATGCTACATTTGTAAGCAATTTAGTATTACATAGCTGTAACATTCTAATCATTTTGTTTTTGTTTTGGTAGAGCAAGAAGTATAATAAATAATAGAGGATCACCGGATACTGTGCCACTCATCTGATCCGATATATCCGAGACAATTGAATTATAAGCTATGTTCAATGGGTGTGATCCATCTTGGATCAGACAAGCATTTTTTTCTAATATTCTTTTCATTTAAAATGACGTTCGTCTCGTACAGTTATTTGACTTGCATAATCAAAAATATCAGTATAAAAAAGAAAACGTATATGTTTCTGGACTTTGATTTATGTAATCATGTGTATTGCTCCTTCGGTATTCTAACGCCGTTGTTTTTAAATTCAACCCAAGGTACAGGAAAATTAACCACTTGATCATGTTGATTGCCCTGCATTTCATTAACTACACCTATTAATTTTCGGCAAACTAAATTTTTAGGACATTTGTGACAGTATGATGAATAATTTACATTATTTAATAAAAGCATTTGACTTCAGCTGTTTCCTCCAAAATAAAATATTACAATATGTATTGGATGGCTCAAATTTAGCCATATCTATTTTCTGTATTTTCTTCTTTGCATTGCATTACACAGAGTCATGGTTATACTGTTTTATGTAAAAACCCAAATTTATAAGAATAACTAATATAGTATTAGAAATGATTTCATGCCGTTCTCATGTTATGTCTATGTTTATCTATTTTTCTGATGTTGCTATTGTCTTTGGATTATAGTCAAGTTTCCAGTTGGTGAATTTTCCCGTAAAATGTTGACGTCGCAAGGTAGATGTTTCAACTTCATAATGTCCAGTGACGCATTTTGCGCCGATTGACCCCGGGTCAGCCGGAGCAATTCATTCATAAAATGAGATAGGAAAGTGGTCTATTCGTTTTAGACTGACGGTTCCGTTTACAAATACTTGACAACATTGATTATAATTCTATGAATCATATAAACTCAACACACTAAACTTCCGATGTAAATGATACTTTATATATAAAAAGATATAGATAATTCAACTCGTAAATGCATATTCATGTCAATACTTCTAGACCTGTCTACTTATACAGAGTCCATATTTGTACCATAACTACAGTTCTTGATTTCACGAAGGACTAAAATGAGAATTATCAATTTACCTATTTATGATTTGCTAGGTGTTTTGTAGACTGTCGTTGTGATGAATAATTTCTAGAACATAAAAATAGTTCATTAGTAAGAAGCTCTTAAAGCTTATGTATAAATTATTTATAAAGTCGAGCCAGAAAGTTAATTTTATAAACTAAAGACGCAACGGTGACGCAAAAAACATAATGGCGGATAGACTTGAAAGTAGATTAGCTTTCGGAGAACATTTAACCACAGAAGGATACGGCGGAGCATCCAAGAGATGTACAGTAGTATACGAAAAAGATCAATATCTGAAAAATGGAATTCAAAGCGAGACTGTTTTTACTGTTGAAAATTCTTCATTCAGAGAGGACAAAATATTGAGGTATATTTTAAAATCAAGTAATTAGGTTTATTAGGTGTAGACATACTATTGAGGTTTGTTTTGAAAGCTAGTATCAAGGTGTGTTAGTCTCTGGTATTGGTAATTTGGATTATTTGGTTTGTACAGTAGGATTGTTTCCATTTTCACGCAAATGTACGCCATGTTTCTATTTTTAACAATGTCATATTTCAGTTTTTTAACCATTTAATTTATGTAATGAAATGTTCAGATGCAGTATCTTGTATTTTTACTCTTTTGATGTTTAAAGCACAATGATAGTAGTGCAATCATTTCATAAACACGTACCGTATATCGGGTAATTTTCGCGGGGTTTTTATTTTCGCGTATTTTCGCTGATGGACAAAAATCGCGAAAATAAATTCCGCGAATATTTTATGTATTATTATGATATATATAGAACATTTGAAAATCCGCGAAAATTTAAAACGCTTAAATTTTTGGCATACATTTTTCACTCAATTATGCGAAATTTTTGATCCGCGAAAATAACCCGCTATACGGTATATTTTCGCTGGCAATTTTTTATGTAAAGCATAATTGAATCATTGGAACGATAAATCAAACCTCTGAGCAGGCAGCAAGCATTTGTAAATTCCATTCATGATCATGTATACTTTCAGGGACAGTGACATACTCGCAGAAAAAACAAGCATAAAAGAAAAATCAAACTTTCCGGACAGTTTCCCCGAAAATGGCAGTAATCAAAGTAAACCAAGGAAAATAACAAATTCAAATGCAGCAAAGGCTCATAGTTTTCGAAAATGGACAATTCTAATGGCGGCTTTCATCTCAGTTGCCTTATCGCTTGCATTTCCGTTCTTCTTGTCCGTGTTGTTTGTTGAATGGTTAGATGAGTTTGGAAAGTCAAATTCAGAGACAGCTGTTATTCAGTCTGTTTGTAGTGCAGCCGTTTCATTTGGAGGTAATAATGTATTCGTTAGATCTTGATAGTGACTGAGAGTATGATTATCTTATTAATGAATGTTTTGTACAAGTTACAACCTGTCCAAAATTATGATGTACATGTTGCAAGCGGTACAAAAAAATTAACAAATATTGATTCCAACTTGTATAATATTTTTATTTTCATGAATGATTAGCATTTAAGGGAAACAAATGCAAAATTAGGAAAAATGTAATAAATGTAACGATAAATGTTAAGAATATTCAGTTAAAATCAGCCACAGATTTGCAATATGTATATATTTATGTAATATTAATTAAAAAAACATGGGAGATACTTTGTAAATATGCTAAAACAATGAGACACAATTTATGAATAATGGTACATTTTTAAGACATATAACATATAACTTAGTAGCATGTTCTTTATGTTTTTTTCGTCAGATTCCTATGACTTTGAAGCAAAGTAGTAACTAAACGTGTTAACACACTGTCTTACTCATTACTACAGGTTGGAGAAGCATTGTATTTTTACAATAGCAAAAGAAAACCCTTTGCCACACCTAACTGATATCTTACTCGCTACTTTCTTTTAACTGTACGTAGCCTCTAGAACATGCAATACACTCAGTACCACTCATTTACTTGTTTCAAACTGAATCCTAGGTAAATTCCGTTTGACATGCTCTGCCTTTTCCTATTTTTATACTCCAATGTAGAAACCAAATAAAGCATTGAGTAATTTGAAAAGCTCTAAACTTAAAAGTGTTGAATCGTCAATTTTTTGGGAATGAATACTTCATAATTTAGATTATTGATTCGTTATTTTCGGTGCAACTTTAAAACCATGACTCTGCTTTATAATTGCTTTTTAATTTATGTTCATGTTTTGTCAATTTATATGTTCTGGAATTAATGCAACATTTTTCTTCAATTTGTATTCGTCATCCTTAAACATGCATAATACTGAAAATATTTTACAAGTTGGAACCAATATTGTTTATACAGGTAGCAACCTGTACAGCATAATATCTACAGGTTGCAACTTGTATTTTAGTGTCATAAAGGTTGCACCTTGTACAAAAATTGTACAGGTTGCGACTTATATGAATTTGCAACTTGTACACAACATCCATATACTTTCCAGCATTTCCACTTAGTTTGTCCATTTAATTTCTGAAAATTCAAAAAAAACAAACAAAAAAAAAACAGGAAAGACAAAAGTGTACCTACAATGAATTTAAATTACAGGTCACAACCCACAAAAGAACCTCAAAACGAAACAAAAGAAAGACAAAAGAAAACATAATCCACTTTAAATTTTTGCAGTTAATAGCAATTGCGAAAAAGTTAAATTATCTGTATATTGAAAATGTAGCATTTATAGTCCGTTTGATTTTTATAGGCTACCCAAAATAAATTAATAAACAATTCAAATTTTAATTAAATGTATTTCTTTTTACGCAAAGTACCTTATTTTAGACATACGAACTCTGCTAAGAAGTTTTGAAAATTTTTTTTCAATTAATAAAAAAAAAATTCCATATGGTTATAATGTTAATTACATTGACAAAGTGCTTTTCTCCCCCAGAGTGAGTGAGCTATTATTATAGAATGGCTCTTCCTGTGTCAACAAAAACAAATGACATGTGCTTGATGTTTATTTCAAGGTTGTCATGTGACTCATGTGACTAAGTAATTTGAATATATCTGACAGGCAAGAAATTCTTATGGATAATATTACCTTATTTGGATGAATGAAAAATAAACAATTGTGCAAGACAAGTTTGCATAGTATTACACTAGAATAGTTTTTATTATATATAACGTATGGAATATACTTGATGAAATAAATGTAATACTATCCAGGGAACATG
The DNA here is from genome assembly GCA_002080025.1 of Modiolus philippinarum. Lineage (NCBI taxonomy): Eukaryota > Metazoa > Mollusca > Bivalvia > Mytilida > Modiolidae > Modiolus > Modiolus philippinarum. The sequence goes on along the minus strand of MJUU01014202.1, from coordinate 21,641 downwards.
ATAGCGTAAGGAAAGGGTATGTGTGTAGGAGGGGGGACGGAATTGTAAATGAAGGCCTATATTGACTTTTAGATACAAACAGTAACAATATATATGATATTCAATTTCTTTTCGCCACTTGTCATATATATCATGTTTATTACCTGTCCTTTCATTTGCTCATGGAAATATTAAGTAAATGTGTAAATAAATAAATTAGCTCACATAATCTGATTTATGGCCAATCATAGTCTTCAGTTTCGTCACCGTCACTACTTTCTATTTCAGTAAAATCACTTTCATCACTGTCCGAGTCTAAATTAATGATTATAGAAGGTATTTCCTCTTTAATGTTATCCTTTTTCCAAAATTTGGGCTCCACCACATTTTTTACATGCTCACATGCTTTTAACCACTTATTGGAATCAATCTGGTTGAAACTTTTTTCAATAAGTATTTTCATATCGATCTGTTGAAAGCCTGAATTTTCTCTAGATATATATCCTTTCAAATCTCCCCTAATTAGTTCAATTGGATTTAACTTACAATGATAAGGTGGTGATCTTAATACACAATGTCCTTTCTTTTTCAAAATTTCATCAATTTTGTAAACAGGTGGGCCTTTTTTAAATTTTATTATTTCATAAAGTTCACATTTTTTACTTTTATTATCAAATGAAATATTATTTTTGTTCAGCCAATTGATCATGTCTCCTTTCAATGAATTTGATGTCGGAGCTTTTGTTCCTTCCTCTCTCACACTATGATAGGATGCATTGTCCATGATAATGCGTGGTAGCGCTGGAATAAATTGATCCGTTATCCATTTTTCAAAATTTTTTTGAGTTCATTTCAGAGTGATAATGTCTGCCATCAGTACTAATTGTTTTAAACACTAGTTTGCAACCCGGTAAAAATCCATTTTCAGAGCCCGCATGAAGTATGACAAAACGTTGTCCTTTCCCTAAAGGGAGTTTTTGGTTTTTAGATGTGTCATTATATGCCAATTGGTAAGAAGCTGTATGATTGGTGTCTACCCAGGTCTCATCTAAATATACAGGAGTAAAACCCTCATCCCTCTTTTTCTTAATAGTTCTTAAATATTTTATTCTATGATTAATTATGTCAGCTTTCTCAGTCAGAACTTTTCTGTTTCCACTCATCTTTTTATATCTAAATCCAAGTTCATTTAAAGTTTTCCATAATTTATATTTTGATAACGAAATGCTATGGTTGTTTTCTAATAAGTATTTTAATTTCTTAAGAGTGACACATTCGTTTTTTGCAAACAACCTGAAAACTACATCTCTTATGGCATCTTTATCAAATTTGTCCAGAGAGTCACGCCGTTTGTTTACAGATGTTGCTTCATTTGAATTATATTTTTTCTTTACATTTAATATTTTCCTCAATGCGTTCGTACTTATCTTCAAACAGTGAGCCGTTCTTTTTATTACATTGTGCCATGAATAAAATGGAGCCCCGCGTTTTGATTCTACTTCAAAACAGTTATAAATTTACACAAAAAAATTCTGTTTCTCCAAAGATAGCTTAGGTGGCATCTTGAGACCTTTGTTATGTTTACTTTTATGCGGGATAAGTTTGAAATTAGAGAGGTAATATGAAAATATAATTTATATTAAAATAAATAAAAATAGAATAAATGAATAGATTAAATAAGAAAAAGAAGGGAAACGGGGAATGTGTCAAAATGACAACGACCCTTAGGGGAGCAATAACAACTCAAAGCCACCATAAGATCTTCAATGAACGGTGAGGAAACCCCACACCCAACGGTAGGTCGGAGTTGGCCCCTAAATAAAAGAGTAATCAAGTTCAGCGAAATAAGCATCTTCCTAGACTCCGATAGACATAAAGTGAACTAACTAGAAAACAGACAAGACACACAAAGGCTTAATAAATTTCCTGACTTAGGACAGGCGCAAACCTGCTGCGGCGGGGTTAAACTAGTTTTATTAGGCCCAAACCTTCCCCCTATAAAAAAACGATCGTAACAACAGTAAAATATTTTTTCAATAATATTAAAAATGTAAATTTTAGCAAGACCTTTTTTTTTATTTTTATTGCCCAAAAAGACATATATTTCATCTTTAAAACCTTTCTTTGGACCTCTTGGTATATCTATAGAAAGAGAAAGCATGAAATACATGAAACTCATTCTGACATCTTTAACATGTTTCAAAAAATCAATACCTTGAAGGTATGTAAACAATAAAGTTATGGGAAGAATAATATTTGAAATGGAACATTTATTTTAATTCCATATTAAGTTGTCTTTTTTATTTAAAGAATGAAATGGACAGATGTTGAAAATAAAATGTCATTGTAAATATGTTGCCTTCAAATTCTATTTCATGTCTAACTTATTTGTTTACTATTCATTCATACATCAAAATAAGGCAACATTATCCAATAGAATTTCTTGCCTGGCAGTTTTATTCAAATTACTTAGTCACATGAGTCACATGACAACCTTGAAATAAACATCAAGCACATGTCATTTGTTTTTGTTGACACAGGAAGTGCAATTCTATAATAATAGCTCACTCACTCTGGGGAGAAAAGCACTTTGTCAAATTGTATTTAACATTATAACCATATGGAATTTTTTTTTATTAATTGAAAAAAAAATTTCAAAACTTCTTAGCAGAGTTCGTATGTCTAAAATAAGGTACTTTGCGTACAAAGAAATACATTTAATTAAAATTTGATTTTTTTATTAATTTATTTTGGGTAGCCTATAGAAATCAAATGGACTATAATTGTAATTATCTGCCATTGAAGATGTCTCTCCTTATCCTTTTATTACGTTGTCCAACCACAAATAGTACAAGTTCATCAAAGATGTTATTAAAATTAATTTAAAATCGTTCCACTTTAACACACACGTACATGGGGTTATGACCTACTTCCCCCCTTTTTTATCGTGTCTTCAATTTTTTTATATCACCTTGAAAGTATATATTTACTTCAAATTAAACGTTATTACTTCTTCTATCTCATAATGTCAGTAATCTGAGTAAATCTGGTCGTTTTACTATCAACTATTTTTGGGGTCGGTGAGGGAAACCCGCTAGAAAATTCTACTAATTTCGACTTACCCTATGGAAATCTGACACGAATCGTATCGTCGATGATTATTCCTTACATCCGTGTACGTTTTATATCCATCCAACGGGAATTTATACCAGAATTTACTAACTTAACACTCGCGAGTTGATCGTTTTGAACATGCTTCAACGGAAGTGCGTATTGATGGAAGAGGAAGTAACTCGTCGCGGGAAACTGGATGGCTGCCGGAAGGGAACCAGTATTAGCGAGGAGTTCCAAATTGAATGACGCATCACAATAAGGTAAGAAAGTACGAGTCGTTATTTGGCGGAATTTTCTAAAGTGAAACACTGTCTTCTGGCAAAAATTATTCCAAAAGTTTTTACAATTTGTAGTGAGCTTCTTGGCTAAAATTTAAAAACATGTAGTGACATTAAATTTGTAGATTTGTTGGAAATTAAAGGGAAGTATGGGACAGAGATATCCAGTGTAGCTATTGGAAACACAGTTAAAGAAATTTTCAAAAATGTAATAATTAAATCTGGACGGTGCAAAGGCAACTGGAGTTAATTAACACAGAGATATTATGGACTGAAATGGAAAGAGGCCTTTTCTATTTCTGATAGTTTTATAAGGCAGCGTAATTTCAATGCTACCCTAAGATTTTTTTGCAATTGAAACTGGAATGAAAGAAATAAAACTTGGCCATTTCACAGGTAGTGTAATAAATGGCAACAAAACTATAGTTGAAATTATATATGGATGGATTGTGGAGCTTGACCTGTATGGGCAATAAAAAAGTGATCTTGTTAAGGTTGGACTGCCACTAAATTATCAAGTCAATAAAGAAGCGATAGAATCTTTAGCTGAAACTATAAGAAAATTAATATACTGCAATTGTGTGGAAAAAATAAGTAGTAATAATAATGAATTACCTTATTTCAAGGAACACATATCTGTAGTAGGCAATGGAAATATTAATCGTGTGTAGTTCAGGTCTCAAAAATGTGTGCTAATACTTCCATTCATGAAATAAAATACAGCATCTTCATCTTGTTATTACTGCAAAAAAATGTTAAAAATTAACAATGATGATAAGTCTGACCATGAAAAAAATATAAAAGTTGATACCGAGGTAAATGAAAAGGATCAAAATAGTGTAACACTTAATATAAGTGATTATAATGATCTGTCTGCAATATTTGAACAAGACTGTAAAGCAAATATGGCAAAATTTTAATGTCCTAAAAAATTTCTCTGGAACATCACCCTCATGGAAGGCGTTGGGACAAGGATATAAAAAGATTATGTTAAAGAGTATGGTGCAGAAGTCCAAGGGGGTACAACGAGCTTCGGATTAGTAATTTCGTGGCACTGCCTTCAAATAAAGTACCACAGAGATATAAAAATATTGTTGACCAGGAGGTTGGAATAAATACAAATGTGCTCCATTGATGAAAAATCAGGCTATGGTAAGAAATCTACCACCAGAGAGGTATGAGGGGGATATTTTTATTGATGAAATGTCAATCAAATCTGACCTTCAATTAAGAAAGAAAAATGGAGATATTCAGTTGATTGGATTTACAGATAGCACCTCAGAAGCTTTAATGCTTGATCAAATCAAACCTAATGAACATAGACGTGTCCTCGCTACTCATGTGCTACAGCTGTTTTTATTCCATTCGCACACCTCCCAACTACTACAGCTTCAGGTGCAGAATTATACCTTATTTTTTGGAAGGCTGTGAATATGTTGGCATTATTTGGGTTTAAAATACAATATATAAGTACAGATGGGGCTCAAAGCAATAGAGACCTCATGAAGTTACTACTTCCAGATTTTACCTCTTACAGCCCCTTAACTTGTTCATCTAAAACATATATAGTATGCAAAATCCTAAATTATTTTTTTATCATGGATTTTTCACATGTAGTAAGAAAAAATAGAAACAATATTCTTAAAAGTGGCAGTGCAGTGTATTGTAAAAGACACTTGAAGTGTGGAGAGCATTAACTCGTGTACATGTACATTGAATTGGAACATTTTAAGAAAGCTTATCTGTGGGATATTTCTCATCCATTCCCAGTCCATAACAAACTAACACAGGAACACATTTTTTTAAATTCTGAAAACAAAATGAGAAACCATCTAGCAGAGGATGTTTAAAATTGTGAAATGCTACATTTAATGGAACTATATAAGAACCATCTTAGAAACGAAGACAATGCACAACAAGTGCAACAATTGACTTACTCAAATGTACTAGTATTTTAATAAAACATTTCAGAAATCGAAGACCAATAACAAACATAAATGATGATAGGCTTCGCGAAAATCACGATGCAATGGATTGGTTCATAAAATGGGAAATCTCTGTGAGAAGCAATAATAAAATAAAAAATGTTGAAAAACATTTAATATCGCACCAGACAAGACAAGATATTGTGTCTTCAGTTCTCGGCTTTGAGGAATTATGTTTGCACAAGCTTAAATTTTCTCACGCGTTTATAATACCAAGCAGGGTTAACAGTGACATAGTACAAAATATGTTCTGCCAGCAAAGGACCCTACACAAAGGTGCAAATTCATATCCCACATATTTAGGGTACTGTGACTCTGTAAACTCAGTGATTTTAGGTCAAGCATCAATATCTAGGAAGTCAAATTTTGTGGGTGGAGTTGGAGCTCAGCTTGCTGAGGCATCATACAAGAAAGGAAATGTATATTACATGTTATGAATAAATGATTACAGGATTAAACTGGATTTTAGTTTTGGAAATAACCATTTTGACGAGATATGTCTCATTGATACATAAAAAACGAATTCATTTGAAGAAACACGATTAAGTAAATGTCGGCATTTGACTGGTAAGTTTTGAATGAACAAAGTTTATGTGAATTTAATTTCTGCATATGCACATTTCGACAACTTAAGTCTCCTCAGTGCATATCAAATCAAAACATTTTGGATATCCATGAACTGATGAACATGTGAACATGAGCATGAATATGTGAAAATGAAACAGTTATAGCCAGACATAGCTGAAAATTCCTCACTATCCTAGTTTTTTACAAGAAAAAAGGGGGGTGTAACTGACAGGCCAAAATACAAAAATGTAGGCATGTCTGACAAAATGACATGCAAAGTGTCTGCTACTGCTACTCTAACAGGCAATTATTGTATTCAATGGTCCTGATTAAATTTTTATTCTAACATGGCTCTAGTTAATCGTCAACTAGTTTAATACTCGATAACCATATACTTCGCACATGCGCAAATGATATTGGAATAAAGGAAAAGGGGACGCACAACAACCATGTTTTTGATTTTGTTTGTCTTAATTTGTGAAGGAAATAAACAAATTATAAATGTTAAGCATTTTTTATAACTTAATCATGCCACTCAGACTCGTAAATGTGTATTATTTTGCTTCCGATTTGGATTTTGAACTTGCATCAGTTTCAAAACGCCAGAGTGTGTATTGTGACGTCATAGACACAGACTGCAATGGGAACGGGAAATTCGCCTTCTCTAAGGTCGCTTCAGAATGGAAAATTCTGTTTTCTGTCATATTAGAATCGCAATAATTCATGGCAGGTATATGGTTATTGAGCTAACGCTCAGGGTTAAATTCGAATATAAAGGCCCAGCCCATGGTTAAATTTGCTCTGCATTAATAAAGTCTTTCTTTTTTTGGAAAAACCACCTTCAAGTCATATGCCTTGCATAATAAAATGGGGTGACTTTTCTAGTAAAAATATTTCATTGCTAATCAACTCAGACTTAAGCCTTAGATGTGAAACATTTTTGCCCCCTGATTTATCATCTTTGATGAACTGCATATTAAATGGCTTAGTGCTTTTGCGTGATCTTTCAGTAACCTTTTTGCGAAGAGCTTTTCCCTTTTCCTTGTGAACAAATGAAAGGTAAGCTTTGCGAAATTGGCTGAAAGCAACCCTTGAAAATAGTGTCACAACTTCATCAAATATTTCAGTGTAGTTTTCACAATTGTCAACCATTCCTGATAAAATTTCACTAATACTTTGACCAGATACTTGACTGTCTTTAAATAAATGTAACCATTTTCGGAACAAAAGCGAGTCGTTGAGTAAATATTTTCTGACAAAAGAATAGATAATCTTCCCATACTCAACTAGATTTTCATGAGTTAATTTAGACCTACACTCAACCCCTTATTGTAAAAACAAATGAAACGCTTCATCTGAAATATTCGTAAGACTCTTCGACTGGTTTTGCTTTTTGTGTGTTTCATCTATAGGCTAGAGGGATCATCAGTGCTAGATTGCACTTCACCATATAAAATGCATAACGTATTCAAAAATAACAATTTCTGTTGCATTTTAAGGAGTTTACATTCCACATTTTTGCAAATGATGCCTTTCTAATTTTTGTAGACAATTGGTGTTTAATTTTTGACAAAACAAATCCATTTACATATCTTACTTTTCCTCTTGCAGATCCAGATAGTTCCAACTGAACATTTTTAAAGATTGTGGATTTTTCAAGTCTAGACTTTTAAACAGCTTTGTCAAATATTGCTGTTCACGATGGAATAAATTGAAGTTAGAAACTGAAATTCTTGACCCTGACTATTATACCCATATATTTCAAGTAACTTGTGTGCGGACCATTCATATTGTTCACTATTTAAGTATTTGTTGAATTTAACAAAAAAGTCATTTTGGTGTTTCTGAGTAATTTTTATTTCCCCTTCTGGAAAACAGTTTAATCCAATATCATCTATCATTGAAAATTCGGTATCGAACCAGAAATTGAAAGGTTGACAATTGTTCAAAATTGAATATTTGAAGTTCAAAATTTCTGTTTCTGCAGGAGTATCTAAAAATTCCTATACTGTTGTATCAATTGCTGACCTTGACGGCATGTCATCAGTTATTTCAAACGTGTCTTCAACAAATATGGAATCCATTGCCTGTAACAATTCTAACTCATTGTCTGAAAATTCAGAGTCTGAAAAGACATGTTCACAATGTATTTCCTGTTCACTGTGTTCACTTTGAACACTTAATTGTACTTGAATACTGCAGCAACATGAAAGGTCGGGTTTCATAATTCCTACTGAAAAATTTGCATAGAAATCAATTACATATTGTTGATGTCTTTTCAACAACGATTTTCTAAAATTGACCACCTGTTGACCCTCCACTGAGACAGCACGCCTAATAGCCACTCCAATTTGTCCAGGCCGGAAACAATCCTGACAGTTGACTACAACGTCATTAAGGGACATGCCTTGTGCTTTATGAAAAGTTATAGCATATGATAATTTCAGTGGCAGTTGTACCCCGTTTTGCAATAACAATTTTGTCCACAGGGTCAAAAGTTGTAAAATTTGCCTGTTCAATATTTAATGTCAATGTGAAATTGAAATCAACTGAATGATCGTGTAATTTACTTACGTTCCCACGCATACCGTTTACTAGGGTGTCACTGACATTTTTTAGCAGCATAACGGACACCTAACTTTCAGTGCCAAATTTTCAGGAGCTAGGAATTTTCCTAGATAATGACTTGACCCTTCATCATGTGACTTGTATAGTTTTTGTAAAACTGGCAAGTTCTGAAGTTTGTTGTGATTAAACTAGTGTACAAAAAGATTTTTGAGAACAAATGAACACTAGACTCTACATGTTTGATAGGCCTATTAAGTGAAAGTAAAAACCCTATTTTTTTCATCCGAAGGCTCCCCAATTTCCATTTCATTGATGCATTTCATCAAGTCAACATCATCTTGCCTGTGAATAATGTGCAGTTTGATTTTATGTGGAAAACATTCATTAAACCATTTTATTTTTATGCAATGGTGTCCTGGATCACCAAGCAGTTCATTGGAAACAGAAATCACCTACCAAAATCACTTGAAAGCCACCAAAAAACTGTCTTTTCCTCTGACATGCTTACATATGAATTGTAACTGCTCTAAAACTTTTGCACTTATCATGGAAACCTCATCAATCATTAGTGTTTCTGTGTGCTCTATATTTGACTTCACTGTCAAAAAGCGTTCATCTGTTTTTATCAGATGAAGTAACTCTCCATTTAAGTACCGTCCATCTTCAAGACCAGCCCATCTGTGCAATGTTTCAGCACCCAAGCCCCCATAATGTGTGGCAGCAATACCCGTTGAACATACGATGGCAACATTCCTAGCTCTTTTATGTAATGCTTTTATGCTGTGCTTTGTCAAATATGTCTTACCAACGCCCGCTTGTCCACATATTAATACATTGTGTCCATTATTAGCTAAATCAAACGCATACTGTTGATCTTCGTCCAACATTATTGTTTGTTTTTGATTTTTCGCGAACTGTTTTATAACTAGTCGTAGTTTTCTTACTTTATCAATGCGTCATTCCATTCGGAACGCCTCGCTAATGCTGGTTCCCATCCGGCAGCCATCCAGTTTCCCGCTACGAGTTACTTCTCCGTCCATCATTACGCACTTCCGTTTAAGCAGGTTCAAAACGATCAACTTGCGAGTTGGTAAATTCTGGTATAAATTCCCGTTGGATGGATTTAAAACGTACATGGATGTAAGGAATAATAATTGACGAAACGATTCGTGTCAGATTTCCATAGGGTAAGTCGAAATTAGTAGAATTTTCTAGCGGGTTTCCCTCTCCGACACCCCAAAAATAGTGGATAGTAAAACGACAAGATTTACTCAGATTACTGACATTATGAGATAGAAGGAGTAATATTACGTGTATTTAGAAGTAAAGATATACTTTCAAGGTGATATAAAAAAAATGTAGACACGATAAAAAAGGGGGTAGTAGATCATGACCCATGTACCTGTGCTTTAACATATATCCATTATATTAAATTTTATATTTCTTTTTGTTATTATTGTGATAAAATTTGAGAAAATCATATAACCATTGTATTTAATTTGGGGTTTATTCCTGATACATTGTGATAAAGTATGAGATAACCGTTTAACCATTGTTCTTAATTTAGGGTTTATTTCTGGTATAATTGTGACAAAGTTTGGACCACGAAAGTGTTGTATTGTAAGTGGTATGGCTGCGGCTATTGCCATGTCGTTGTCCTTTTTTGCCTCCAGCATAGTTTACCTTGTGTTCAGTATTGGTATTGTGTCTGGTAAGTTTGCTCTTTAAAGCCAATATTTAGAGATCATGATTTGGAACCCTAAAGTTTATAGGTTCTCGATGAGAGATATCTTTTGTTGCATAACTATTAAAGTTATTTTACACAATAACTAGAATAGTGACGAAAATATTTAAAATATTTGAATCGATTTGATAGCCGACTCAGTTAAGCATGAATTAATATTCTAACCAGTCAAGTATGGTTGCTTGGAACCACGCAGTAGTAAAAAAATAATAGCGGACTACTTCTGGTAATATGATAATCGTGCTTCAAAAACCACAACATCACAAAATTTTGTTTCTCATTTTGCTAGTCCGAATATATACACTTGGCCATAAGTTAAGGACCATCTGATTTGAAAGTTAATTTCTAAGTCATATTTTTGAATTTATATTTTGTTCGTTCGCATGCTTGGTGTAATGAGCGTAATGCATTGAAATGCTGTCCTGGTTTTTGAAAGGAGGAGAATAACACTGCAAACATGCGTAATGAAAACATCGTTACTTCAAAGTTGAACTACCCTTGTTTCCCAGTGTTATTGCAAAGAGTCAAAACGATTTTCTTTTTTTCAGATAAAGGGCTATTTTAACGTTAAAATCTGACAAAACGTGTTATTATTGTTCAATTTTTTCTTACATCTGTGTAATTTTGTTATTGGAAGTTTGCCAAATTTATGGAATGTTATGGCTTAATTATTGGGGTGCTTTTCATCAAAAATCCTTAAAAACTTTATTTGAGGTGTTTTATAGTTATCCTGAAAACAAATTCTACGAATTTTATTGTTATTAAAGTTAATTGCTTCAAAATTTCATTAATGTTTACAATGTTGATTGGAAAATAATGATAAATGAAAATTGGCATTTTCGGTAAAAATGGGAAAAAATCGGATTTTCGTTATGAACAGGTTTAAAATACCAATTTTTTTGCAATAATCTATGCCTGTATGAGCAAAACAACTTTCCATCCGATTTTTTTTTGCAACAGCAAATGAAAGAACTTAAGTCAATTGCATTAAAAGAAATTTTATGCAAAAAGATGCAATTTTGTAGACAAAAAACGTGTCACCGTGGCGTCTGTAGACTAGATAAATTCAAAAATTCGTATGAATAAGACTACTTTTAGGAAGTTCAATGCAACATAAGACTACAGCCCAATAAAGTCTAAATCTTGAGAACACCATACCATTTCTTGATAAATTAGGTTGCAAAACTGTATTAAGACAGATTATCTCCCTTAAATGAAATTATGACGGTTCCCAATGTTCAAAAATACTGTTTTCTTCTTGTATGTGTGTTTATTTTGACAATATGAAAATTTGAGTGTTTGATAGTGAAATTTTTCACAAGAAATTGCACATTTCACTGAAACTTATTTCCTGTTTATCAGCACCCATTTTTCACCCCATTTTTCAAATAGCCATTGAAATGCATTTTTTGTGTGCCTAGTGTACCTCTACAGTTTTTTTTTCTTGTAAATGGATTAATTTCACCACAAAGTGATTTTGAAACATTTCTTGAAATGTAAAATATTAAATTTTGTTTTCAAAGTTTAGCTCAAATTGAAGTATGGGTGGTCCCTAACTTACGGCCAAGTGTATATATAAAATTCATTTCCCCTGATTTGCTGACCCTATTTACTTTATAAAACTTAATCTGTGGAGAAAGAACTTATTATTGGTGGGGAACTATGTTATTGTGCCATAAATTTGCATATTTTTATTATAATATATTGTTTTTCTACACACCATGTAACATAAATTAGTTCATTCAAAAAGAAAAGTGAAGTAAAAAAATGCAAAATAGTGTGTAATTAATACTTTCAAAACAGGTAAATAATGCTGAGTCTTAGCTTTAAGAATTTTGAGTACTATGATATGTGCCCTACCTTATAAAAGCGCAGTATACGTTATGGATTTTATTTCAATTGCAATAATTATGGTGATGCTGTCAGAGTAAATGGTTTTGAAAATAAAACATAAAAAAGTTCTTTTAAGTGTAATATATTAAAATTACTGGCTTG
>MJUU01014200.1:0-19114 GCA_002080025.1 Modiolus philippinarum | reverse complement strand
AATTCGTATATTTGAAAAATCTGCAATTTTGGGCCTTTTTCATCCCTTTTTTTTCGGAAACAGTAAGAGGTACATCGAATCCGTTAACAACCTTCTCAACGTAACATTTAAGAGGAATCAAAAGAAGTAAACCCGAACATAATCCGTTAAAAATAAACATAAGAAATGTAAGGGCAAATTGCAATTATATCCCATTTGACCTTATGAAGCTTGGAAATGGTAAGAGATATGCAAAATCAGCTGACATAGTACCGAATTTTAACAATAGGAGGAAGATAAAAATCTGGTTGAAATCCGAAAAAAAAAAAGATTATTTAATATTCTGAAAAAGATGCAATTAAACCCCTTTAACCCTTAAAGCCCAGAAACAGAAAGAACTACGCCAAATCCGTTGACATACTACTGAAAGCTTACACCAAGAGTAATAAAAAAATCCCATCGAAATCGAATGAAAATCAAAATTCTAGGCAGTCAGCACATTTGTAAGTTTGGTCCCTCAAAGTAAACGAGTTATCAAAAATCTAATGGTTAAGCGCTATGTTAATTTTTAATGAGGAATCTATTGCAAAAAACTCCATCAAAATTTGTTTAAAACTATTCTTTAGATTCGCCTTTTACGCCACATTTATCTCATCAACGGTATATAATCTGTTGACACACTACTGATAGAATATTCTCTCAGGAGCACATTGAAAGAATTGAAACCCAATCAAAATCCGATTAACAACAAATAATTAAGAGCAAAATCGTCGTGTGAATATTATACTGTTATAACTCCACTTTTTGAAAAATTGGAGATAACAATGCAGTTGGGCTAATTTTATACTGATCTATCTCCCTACGGTGAGATCGCTCTACATTAATGAGTTTTTGTATGGTTTTCAGGGTACCCTCGTTTTTATATCTCCATTGTCCATTAGAAAAGCACGTACATCCGGGTAGCGAAATCGTAAGAAAGTTCAACCCTGTAGTTGCTATAATGTTACATCTCCAGGACTTGTAACATTTTTTGTGTTTTTAAAGTAAGATTTTGAAAATCAGAATGTTAAAACGGCCAAAAAGGGGGGAAGTAATTCTTTAATGTAATGAATAAACTTCATTTAAAATATTCATTTTACTTGCTTGTTATGTACAAAATGTCGTTTTGAAACTTTGATGCAACTTTCTATCAACAGTTTGGAAAAAATAGACCCCAAACTTTAAATCGATTTTTCTCAGTTTCAAAAAATTGTTATATACAACAGTATAATATTCACACGACGAAATGTATGAAAACACAATATTTAGCACATTTAGGTCCATTTTTGATGAAACGGATTGGCCACAATAACCAAATCCCATTCCAGCCTTCCTTTTGTGCCAAAACACATGTGTTAAAATTTTCATAACAAGTGATAAACTGGAATTAAAGTTATTGACAAAAAGGAAAGTGTCTACAGACGACTACGCAGACGGCGACGACGACAGCGCCATAGCATTATACGACCTCAATTTTTTGCGGTCGTTTAAAATCTACACAAAATTTTTTTATCATCTATTTTGAAGGTTTGTAGTTTTGTTTGAAATAGAGGGACAATATTATGGTTAATGCCTTAACTGTATGCCAGAGTTTTTCGATTAACTCTCTTAATACGCAACTTTTGAGTCTTATTCACTCTGAAAAAAAAACATTATTATACTAAAAAATCAATACATCAATACCTTGAGAGTGAATCACTAATTCATCAACACTGTTGAGCTAACCGTGGTTTATATTACATCTATTTGTAGCGCGTCAAATTAATTATTTTTTGTCAATTAAAATTTAATTAAATAATTGTCATCTAGGACAAATTATAAGTGCACTTCAATTTCATAAAAAAGCTTGATTTTAGGTGGTATATATATTTATTTCATTCGGTCAGGGATCGAGTTATCCGTCTTACTGGCATTTGAGGAGATCGATTCCACCTTCAATTACACGAGAATTCCTATCTCGAAGGTCCCGTATTCATCCTTACTTGTAGTTGTCTCCTTTTGTCCAAGCCAATAATCCATTAGCAGGAACAACCACCTTTGCACCCCATTCTCACTTATGAATCCCACCCACGTTTTGAAGTCCGCTTATATCCCCTCTTCTGAATGAAACATGTTAACATAAGCATAACATGCACGCAATGTTATAACAGGCCCCTTTTTTAAACCCATACAACGAAATTTGGGAAAATGTCGTTTTTGACGAAAGTTTTTCCTTCAATTTCTTCATATTGCTTATTAGTTCCTCTCAGTTATGACAAAATGTTATAAAAAGATAGCATATGGAAAAACTTTACAAATATCCAACATATTTACCATTTACCTAATACGTTACCCCTACCCGTTCAAATTGTAGACGCAAGATACAAATTTTTTCAACGGTATATAGACCCCAGTGTGTTTTTCATGGCATTATTCTTGCAATTGATTAAGACCTTAAACATCAAACATGTTAACATGCTGTTCATATACTTTGAATGACCAAACTATCAATTTCAAGCAGAAAAATAAAACAGATCTTTATATAATTTCGTTTAAAACACAGTGTAGTCCCTTTTTGCCTCATCTTTTTCTATGGGTAGTTTATATTCCTCACAACTTGATATAAAATGGAAGTACATAGTGTCTTCTTTACAACTAGTACAAAAATTAGAAATTTAGAAGTATTATATACTTCCTACAGCCATAAAACCTACTCCTACCGCAACAAATTTACTCTTAAGTTGTCAATTTTTTGTCTGTGTTATCATCACATAACCAGTACACAGAAATGAGTGGTAATAATGACAATTTTTAGCATTTCAGATTTGTCCAAAATTCACTGTTAAACTTTTAAAACGTTTTATATGTCAGACATTGATAGTATATATTCAGATATGCCAATTAATTGTTCTTAGCTATACACCCGTTGTCTTAAGACATTGTTCAGAAAATCCAGGTAGTGTGTAATGTGACTTTGAAAACCGAAAATCTTACCCCTACCCCAACAAACTTTGCCGTAAAATTGTCATATTTTTGTCTATGTTCGCATAAAGTTTACTCAAACACGCCAAATTAGTGTTGAATATGACAATGTTACATGAATTACATCACGATTAAGTATTTTGACAGCCATTTGTTGACTTAAACTTATAATTGGACCCGGAATTCATTAAAATGGTAATTTTCATCATCCTCGATGTGGCCAAAGTGTACTGTTAACCCGTTGCATACTCTTGGTCATACATATGGAATATTTTTGCTGAGAATGTCTGAGATATTTGAGGGCTGTTTGTTTTCAAAAATTCAAATTAGCCTTTAGAAATCGCTGAAACTATCTCTTACGTCAATCTTTGCCACGATGGGCACCGGAAATTGCTCTTTTTTGGAAATTTATGTACACCCAATATCTGATTAAAAACATATCCAATTTTCACCAAAAAGCGGGTGCCAGAACGGGTTCAAGGAGTGGTCTGACAGATTCGTAGAATCAGAGATTTTTGTAGTTCACACTCAGAAAACAACGTTTAAAGCAAAATATTATACTTTCATCAATACACTTTTGTGCATAATACTTCAAAACTCCAATTTTGGCTAAGAAAATACGAATATATGGCTAATCTGGAGGATATATCTGCAGATATGCCTATTAATTGTTCTTAGCGACACATCAATTGTCTCCAAACAGTGTTTAGAAAATCATTTTTTGTCAATGTTCGCACAAAAATATCCAGAAAACGCAAACTATGTATTATATATGACAATGCTGCATGAATTACACCAGGATTTGGTATTCAATCAGCCATTTGTTGACTTAAACTCAATATTTTGCCCAAAATTGATGAAAATGGAAATTTTCAACATTTTGATCTGGAAAAAGTTAAGTGTTAAATCGTAATATATGCCAAATATGGAGGAAATATCTGCAGATATGCCATGTCATTGTTCTAAGCAATATATCGAGGAAATATCTGCAGATATGCCATTTCACTGTTCTAAGCAATGCATTAGTTTTCTTAAAGCGGTGTTTAGAAAACAAAGAGTGTTAAATGTGACTCTAAATATCGAATATCGTACCCCAATCCAAACACATGTTCCCTAAAATAGTCATTTTTATGTATATTTGCACATAAATAACCAAAACACTCATCTGCATCCGCATATATCATGTTTGTCATTTTAAGTCCCACTTGCCAGCTTAAATTTAATATTTTGTCAAAACTGATGAAAAATGGAAATATTCAGCATTTCAGATTTGCAATCCACTTGAAAAGCTGTTATCAATGTTGTAATGCAATTTTTCTAACCCATATGATTTTTGTTTAAAAGTCATAGGCCAAGAAAAGTGATTTTTTTCTGATTTCGACAGAATAATTCTTTGAAAAGTTTTTTTTTCTAGGGGATGATATCATTATGTCCATTGGTATATTGTGTCCAAACTTGTACCGCCTCCATACCCACCTAAATTTGAAATTTCCATATTGATTCAGGGTTAAATGGGCATGGCCGGTGGTATATCTGGCTGTGATTTGACTACCTACAGCTCTTGTTTTTCATAGCCCCAGTAGAAGTTTTAGCCAAAACATATCTTTATCACAAAATTATTTTGAAGACGCTTCTTGGCAAATTGCCTGTACCAAGTCACGAATGTGCGGTCGGCAATTTTTTTGTGGTTTCTACCTGATTTGCGTTTTTGTCACATGGACTTCTTTTTTGTCACATAGACTTCGTAGTCCGTGCAAGAGATGTATGCTCTCTATATTTTTCAGTTATGGTGTACTTGTGCGTAAAAGAATTTCTCATATGGATATACTATTGATACTTTCAAATTTTGGCAATTATTTTTGCAATTTTCGAAATATAATCCAGACCACCTGTTTTAAGTGCCCACATCTCACTATTTGATAACGCCAAGTTTTCTTACATTTGACTTGATGAGTGCCCTGTGTTTGTCTATATGTTGTAGTTGACCAGTAGCTTAAGACACTAGTGCTTTTGTCGGGCAAAGGATGACAGTGATTGTAAGAGAACTTTGTCAGTTTGATTGATGTTTGTTGACAATCCCGCACCCATGACCAAGAAAGACATGGATGTAGCGTTGCTCGACAATCAGCAAGGAATTCCGCTTAAACCGGTGCTAGGGGCCGTCTTGAACTTACTATGAGGTATGAGCAAAGCTCATTGATGAAGGCCTCATGGTGACTTCAAGATGAAGAACAACAATAAAAGCGTTGTTCCTTTGCTTGTTTTTTACCATGTATTTGTAGAGAATTTGTCTCATGTGCATTTACTCCATGTCCTTTTATTCACCATTCGGTTCTTGATAACTCTGTTCAGTTATTTTGTTATTATCCCCATGTGATGAAATTTGTCTCAAATACGCAGAATATGAAAAAGAAAGGAAACGGGGTAAATATCAAGGGGACATCATCCCATCTCCAGGTTAAAACGACCCTAAACAAATCATCTAAGGGTTACGTGCAGAACCTCACACCATATGGCAAGCCCTAATTTGAATTGTTAGAAAATACATATGACACAAACAAATACAAACAGCTGCGCCAAGATGACAAGCCACGCCGGTCCCAACAAAGTGCGTGACACCCCCGTACCCACTTCAAAGCTAACTGGTTACATGATTCTTGAAACTTAAAAGTGCATCTGAACAAACTTGATAATAGAAGCATATGTTAAGTAGCTTCCTGGCTGCAAGAATAACAATAATGACTACACAACCACCTGTTGAGACATATACATTGTAGGAAAGGCTGGCGCGACATCCAAGAGATTTTTTTATGTATTAATCAATTTATCTTATAACGAGTAATGAAATATATATATTATAGGAACAAAATAAATTGAAGAGTGCTGTGAGGCAGTTCGTGTAAGCATCCTCACCTCTGTTTTCTTATTTTTTTAACATTTTTACGTTTTGACATGTGTATATATTTATTGGTTTACCTTTTATCGCAGTTTCACAAGTATTTTTACTTGTTTGCTTATATATTCTATAGGGTTGGGGATCTCAGCTATTTTAGAGATAATGATGTTAATGAATTCAATGAATTTCAATGGTTAGCGGGGAACAACCCCAATAGATTTCTAATATGCATCAATCAATTCATTTCGTCTTGAGAAAAAAAAATATATATATATGATTTAGGTGTAGTGTTCTCATAAAATAAAAGAATATCAATGTTTCTAAAAAATAAAGGCTAAATTTATTTATTTTTCGGAAAATTCAAAGATAAATAACTCTGAAATTTTTCTGGAATGGAAAATCCGCCGAAAATGAAAGGGAGTTTTGTTTTGTCGTACTCAATAATCCTTCTAGAAAAACTATCAAAGTGTTCTCCACCTGGAGTGCGACATCCGGACGACAAATGTCATTCCCTGCATTTTTTACATTAAAAATGAAAAAAAAAGGGAAATATCTTTCGTCGCATCCAACAATCCTGAAAAGTGTCAAGAAAACTGATCAAAGCATTCTCCAGTTAGAGTACGACGTGGCGATTGACGGACGGACGGAAAGACGGCATGCCATAATACTTAGTTTAATAATAGCTATATAAAGGATTAAGGTGTAATCTTATTTCATCAAGTGTCTTTTTAAACAAACTTCATAAAATACCGACATGAAATGACTTTAAAGTATTTTTAAAAGGTGTATTTTAATATGATTTTAACAGTAAAAATCAAGGGATGCAAATTATTCAATACACTAGATTTATGAAGGGGAGAAAGGGAAAATATTTGATTTGAATAGTGACTACAAATTTTATCAACAAAAATGAAATCTGACAACTATATAGAATGTCATTAATTATCGACTCAAATCACTTTCTGTGCAACCCCTCCATTTATGATCCAGACCAATTCCTTTCATTCTTTTTTATATCCCCTCTTCAAAAAACAACATGTTTTCACGAATATAACAAGCTTGCATTGACAGTAAAATGTTACTTTTATAGCACCTTATGCAATATTCTTGTAATTTGCGTTCTAATATAAATTTCATCTTTTAAGCTTCTTAATTTTCTGTATATAAGTAAGATGTACTGAAATTTGGTATCGAATTGAAGCTAACATAATATTCTTAACAATAACAACAACTTTAGTCTCTTTACGCCATTGTTGTGGTCTGAGGATAAAATAATGTACCACTCTCTCAAAAAAAAAAATCAAAATAAAAAATTTTTTAGCTGTCAATATTTTTCCAACGAAATCGTGTCATTTTGGTCTAGTTTTATGCCTTATTTATCAGTTGTGATAAAATGTTGGAAACTAAGACCATTGAAGTCCGTAATTTGTTTTGCGGAATAAGATTTTTGAAAAATGCATTTTTTCGGAATAATTTATATTGTTCACAATTTCAACTTTGACTTTTTGTATCGTACACATTTAAATATATCTTATAATTGTCAAAGGTTATAATGATTTATGTTTATGTTAGCAACAACCTCTTTGAAAAATAAAATATTTTCAGAATTTTTGTAGGTTCACAATTATGAAATTTATCACCTCTCCGTAATGAAATTAAGGGAAAATTGAAAGTATTCAGACTCTAAATGATAAAAAATAACGTTTAATGTAAATTATTGAATGTATGTCAATGTAACTGCTTTGCAGAAGACCATTTAAGTAATTTGAATTTTTTTTTTTAGAAAAATGTCTCTCCTTGGCCCGTCTGCATGAAATTGTATGAAAAAAGGGAAGTTCCGTTTCTCAGAATTTTTGCTAGTTTACACCGGATTTCTGAACACAAATGTCTGTTAACATAGTTAATGAGATCCTGTCTTCTAAACATACATGTCTGTTAACAATGGATCCTTTAATTTTGAGTTTTATCGGCTATTAGTGGAGTAACTGAAATCAAATTCTTCAGATTTTAATCAACCCACATAACATCAGGCTAAGTTATACATCATTTTCAAGGTAATTTTGTTCTCTATTCATTTTCACTGATCGTCAAATTAGGAAGTGGTCACGATTTTTTAAATGAAGGTCAAAGGTCAAACTTTCGAAATTCTGAAAAGCTCATTTCGGTAACATTTCAATCATAAATTTCAACGTGAAGTTAAAAAGATTGAATTAAATGGTTATACATGTCTTCAATTATGTATTTATGAACCATTGATAACAATTTAGACCATCTTTTTACATTAAGCGATTCACAGGGTACGAATTTATAAAAGAGGTCCAAAATCACAACTTCCCCTCTAAATAGGCAGTTTGTGAAATGACCTTGACCCTTTCAAATATAAGATTAACATAATTTTTTACATGAATGTTTTTAGTCAAATGAAACCGAGACTAAACTGGTCATACATCTGACAACTTCATTCGTAAGTGACCATAAAATTGGTTTAAAAGATCAGAATTTCGAACTGGCATACATAAAAGTAATTTCTTGTGAATAAGACCATAAAGATTATGTCGGTGGTAGCCTACAAACTACGACAAGGTCACAGACAATCTGGCAGGAAGTTTTTAGGCTACAAAATGCATTTATATATTTTTAAAGGGTCAAGGTCATTTAATAAAAATATATTTCATGTATAACCATTTAATTCAATCTTTTAACTTGACGTTGAAATGTATGGTTGAAATGTGACCGAAATGAGCTTTCCAGAATTTTGAAAGTTTGACCTTTGCCCTTCATTTAAAAAATCGTGACCACTTCCCAATTTGACAAACGGTGAAAATGGATACAGTAGAGAACAAAATAATCTCTCAGCTGATGTATAACTTAGCTTGATGTTAGGTGGGTTGATGAAAATCTGAGGAATTTGATTTCATATACTCCACTCAAAATGATCTTAATCAAAAAGCCAAAGTTCAGCTAAGGACTATGCACGAAGGAGATACTCCTTACATAATTTTATTTTGTAAATTTAGGTATTGCAATATTACAAAAACAGGAAAACAGCAAACACCTACAATGGCCAGGAACTACAATCACATGCCACAATTTACAAGCAAACTGCACCAGAAAAACAATACTGAAAACAAGAGACAAACATAAATAACGATAGGAACTCGGGATAGCCGGACTTGGTACCGGCACCAGCAAAAGCCAGTGGTAGGGTTAAACCGGTTTATGGGTACCCAAGTCGGTTTTCGGGTCAGCACCGAAGTAGTGACTACATGGTTGGTGAATATCCACGGCGACTAACATTCCACAAACGGAGGCATCGGCCAAGTGGTAATAAATAACAAAATACCGAAGTTACTGTTAGTTTATTTTGTGAAAAGTACATAGCTTTTAATTATTGCCTGAATGAACATGTTAAAATGCTCATTTATCAACAAATGTTTAAAAGCTGGATATTAAGGGACAAGTAACCATCATAGGATGTTTCATCAGAGCTCCGTAAATAATTGTAGAGTATGGAATTCGAGATAGGAACTCTCGTGTAATTGAAGGCGGAAACAATCTCCTTAAATACCAATGAGACAGAGTGAGTGGATTCTTGATCTATTGAAATGAATATATACCACATAAAACACAACAAAATATTTATGAATTTGAAGTATATACACTTATTATTGTTCCTACATGACAATTCTTTAACTTAATTTTAATTGACGAAAACAATTAACCTGAAATGCTACAACAGATTACATATAGACCACCCTTAGCTTAACAGTGTTCATTAATGAGTGATTCCCCCTCAATGTATTGATGTATTGATTTTTGCCGTATAGTATCAATAATGCATTCCGGTTTGAACACGGCTCAGAAGTCCCGTGTTACGTGCTTTACAAACATCTACGAGTGTATCAATAATAATTAAGCACAAAGAATTTATTAATTCAGCAGATATTCGGTTACATGCAGACCGATTCACTGGACTTTGCGAATCAACTTCATGCTGATTTTGGTTTTGATCCAATCAATACCAAAATGACTAAAATCGCATTTGCAATACTAACCAATTAATACAGTAGTTGTCGGAGATACTTCAATTTACCGTGGTAGGTGCATGGCAGTTATATCTTTTGTGTTGTTCATTGAGTACCCAGATGATTGAGTACACGGTTGTTCTGGTTAAACTGTGATAAAGTTACTCTTGATATCTTTTGGTATATAACACTCTTCTGTCTTTAGTTTTAGGTGAGGTGAAATACACTATTTTTTTATCATAACGTTTAGTTGCTCTTGATTTCCAATTAATATATTGTCTGTTGTTGTGTCCTTTCAAGAAACGTAATCATCTTTGTACTTATAGCTAGATGACATTGTACGAGAGGCAAATACGTAATGTTGAAAGCCAACATAATCGCTGTTCAATTCAGTGGTACCTTAGAATTTAATATAACCAATTTTTAGATTTGAATTCATTTGGATAGATGTTTCTACTACAAATTCCGTATCCACAATGCAGAATGAATCATTAATTATTTTAAAACTTTGAGTATGATAAAGCCTTAACTCTAAAAGCATACGATATTTGTGGGGCTTTATATTTAAGGTCAAAATAACCACAATTAGTCTTCATTATTAAGATATATGACCGCAAACACCAGGGCAGTACAATAAAACACATTTCTTTTTTTGCAGCTCGTGAGAATGCTGCAAAATGTGTTCAAGATTTATGCCATTATTTCGGCCAGCATACGTTACGTTGCTTAAAATTAATAATTCAGCAATAAAGGTTGATCATGATGAAATGCGTACAAGCAGTTTTCCGAGATCAGTAGTGTTTGAAAAAAAATCAATTCCTTTGTTTGCTTTTCAATTTCATGTTTAATGAATATTCACGAGGTAAACACAACCTCTATTCCAGGATACAGAAGTAATTACAATGGTGTATTGTAATAAGAATGTGCGTGAAATTGGAAAGGATACCTGACGTGACACGGCAGTCCCTGAATATAAAGCATATGAAAAACCTACCTTTAAATAGGATTCTTTTAAAATATTTAGTTACCCTCCAATTCATAAAGCTATAAAAAACGCCTAAAAGGATCCCCCCCCCCCCTCAAGAAAAGTACACAGATCATTGCTAGGTATTGCTTATTACGCTTTGTTCTGTTGCACCTGATGGATTAGAGACTTTGAATCCGCCTTAAAGGACAAAAAGAAAAAAAAATATCAGATTTAGTTCTTTATCCATTTAAATGAAATAAAAATGCAGAATACCAGCAATTTCAAGAAGAATATTCACCTAAAACATAATATGATAAAAATGATGTTCTACTTATTTTGAAAATGTGAAACAATAAAAAATAGACAAAATATTAAAAAGTACTTTGACAATTTTGTTTTAGCAAAAGACACTGAAAAGTTTTATTTAAACATTTTTATAAAGACACCTTAACAAAAAACGTTTCTCTTTGACGCGTTCGGATTTGTCAGATTTATTTTATGCTGTCTAACACACGAACCTCGTAGAAACACCTGGCAACCTTGTAAACGTACAGTGTTGCCGATGAACGAAAAGCAAACAATGGTGTAAAATAAAAGTGTTATTTCGATCGATGTTGGAACTTAAAGAAAAAGTGCTTCAACTGTCAATCAATACAAAATGCTTGTTGAAAAAAAGCTCCTTATGCTCGACAATCGGCACTGTAAGTTAACTTTAGTCGTCTAAACCATGTTCGATACGTTAAATCCGTGAACATTACGGAATTCTCGTACAAATGAAGGGAAGATAACAGGAAACACTTACAATGGCCGAACATTACAATCACATGTAACAATCAACCAGGGAACTGCACATCAAAGACAAGAAAATGACAAAAGACAAACATAGATAACGATAGAAACTCGGTATATCCGGATTTGGTACCGGTGTAACGGTTTATAGTATCCACCATGAAATAAGTTCCAAAGGAACATATTTCATAGCTCACCTGGTGAAATAATCTCCAGTTGGAAAGTATTTACTGCTCACCTGGTGAAATAATCTCCAGACGGAATAAACCTCATAGATATATCAATAACATTTGTTCCATTTGGGCCTTTCTTCACAGGATAATATTTTGGTTACACCAGCACTGGCAACAGATTTATGGGTACCCAAACCCCTCTTTCTCTATCCCGTTTCCCTATAATAAACATACAAATAAAACCCATACAGGTAGACAACTAACTCTAAGACCACAATCTTCAAAAGGAAAGAATAGAAAAAACGTAATTTAGAAAGATGGCCCGAGGAGTGCTCGCCACTAAACTGCCAGCTAGCTCAAGGTGCATAGTCTGCTGGTAAAACACTGTCGCACTACGGAATAATAATCAAATTCAAAACTTCCCGAAGGGTTTGGTAAAGAATCATCATTGATTTCAATAGACATCGGCAGTATCAGTGAGAGGTCAGTATAATTGTAAAATCTTCAGGTCATTGGATCCCAAAGCGAATTTAACGGAATCATGTAAAATATCCCCTATTACGTAAAGAATTTAAGTTACGTCCCAGTTTTTTCTGGATTTTTATTTATCATTTTTTTAAAAATTCATTAACAACATTTCCGTAAAACCTAGGGTGAGAAATGTCTTTAGTAATAAGCTGTTTCCGAGTCGCATTATACTTAGATACCAATTGTTCATATCTTTTATAAAAATTCTTAAATGTGTTTATCAATCTATGAAATCTGTAACCTTGTTGTAATAGTTTGGATGTGATAGTAAGGTTACGTTCGTTAAAGTCATCAAGAGTAGATCAGAGGCGTGCGAATCATACCAGTTGAGATAAATACACCCTCTATGCTGCAGGAACGTCGACATAGAGAAAAGGTAAATTAGTAATAGTAAAATCAAAATCATCCCTTTTATCATAAATTTTAGGTTTAATTTTTCCGGAGTCAACGATGATAGTAATATATAGAAATTGGCAGTATTTAGAATCATTGTTTGCTTTATTAAGTTTCAGTTCCTGTGGGTAAATGAGGTCGACATAGTCTAAAAACTAGGGATTGTCAATAGTTAGGATATCGTCGATATACCTGCTGTTATCGTTGAAAATTAAAATAAGTTGAATATTAAACAGATCTTTCTCTTTACCATTGAAGTTTAATTTTCCTCTGCCGGATTTGACTTTACTACCGTAGTTGACATGTTCAACACGGCAGTTGTCTTATAAGAAGCAGGAGATGCTTACTCCACCGATGCACCTGATCTCACCCATGGTTTTTATTGGGCCCGTGTTGTTTTCATCTTTGTATATGTGCGTGTCTTCATTTTCTTTCCTGTGCCGTGCTCATGTTATGTCTTCGTTTCTTCGTTTTTCCGACGTTGCCATTGTCCTTTGATTGTTCTTTTCAGACTGACGGTTCGGTTCTCACTTACTTGATCACTGTTTTTCATGGTTCCATCCTGTAGTTTTTCCATAAAGTCCCGTTCGTAACAGAACAAGAAAAGATCTGCAATGGGAGGTGCCCAGTTTGTACCCATGTGGATTCCAATGACCTGTTGATAGACGATGTTGCCGAAACGAACAAAAATGTTGTCTAGCAAAAGATTCAGAGCCTTAATCATGCCATCGCATATCCAGGAGCAATGATTTTTGTAAGTGATGTTAGAGAAGAAGTCTTGCTTTTTATTACAACAAATGAATAGTAGACCAGAAAATTTGAAAGACCGTTTAATAAGTTGTCCCAATTTCGATTTAATCAATTTATGTGGAAAGGTTGTATAAAGTGTAGAAAAATCGTAACAGTCAATAGATGAAACTGGTCTTTAAATTGATTTTAGTTTATCTAAAACTTCAAATGGAATTTTCTACACCTCAAAAGTAATTTATACCAGAGTTTTGATAAGTTTTTCACAATATTTGATAACTTACTCTTTAAAACAAGTAAATGCACATGTTGAATGAATGGATAAATTAGTGGTAGAACAGTTGCTTGATGCCGAAATAAAACGATGTTTGTAGGGATTTTTGTGAAGCTTAGGAACCCAGTACAAAGTAGGCAAGGTGTTATCTTTAGGTGGAACTTGGAGCAGATTTGTATCGCTGTAGTGCTGGTTTGTTAATGTTTTTTCGTTAAAATAAGTACGTTCGAAAGTGTCAGACTTTGCCAATTCATTTGGACATCAATATAATATTTCTTTCAAATAATCGAAACGTTGTTGGACGCTTTAACGACTGCTACAAATACTTATCTAATGTTAAGATCACTTAATTTTAACTTAATTCTGTTTACAGACACTTTAGGCAATGACTCTTTATAACTGTTTTTATAAAAATTTATATATATATTTATATATATATATTTGTTGATGACTTTTGTAATAATTATATCTTTGAACATATTGAGTGCGTGTTTGTTTCAATCTTCTTTTTCTTTGGAAGTTTTTTGTCCCGGAAAGTATCCCCGCAGTCGAGAACCAACAAAATATTTATACCACACATCATAAAAAAATCAACTATTTTAGTGCTGAAAAATTGGTCTTATCGTTTTTTGTCCTGTACTTGCAAGATATAACAAAGGGAACATTTTAAATGGTGGTTGGCGTTGTAAATATTGAAAATTTGACAAACAGATATCACAATTGGGATTTTTTGTGCACATTATTTCCATTTTACCAAGACATATAAGAAAAGCTTAATTGTGGTGTTCGATATATCTAATTAATATGTTGGTATTTTTGTTTGCTTGTAAAATCTGCGGTTGTAATAAAAAAGCTGTTTTATAGCATATAAAAAATAGAAATTAAAAATAATTTATGTATTGTACAGGAAAATATATCTATATTTTCCTGTACAATATTGAGAACTATAATGGAGGTATCACATTTACTGAAATCTTTTCATTCACCACCCAATTCAAAGATCGGCCGGATGTAGGCCCTAAATAAAAATTTGATAAAAGGTAAAAAAAATATTTAAATAAATTTAAAAGAAAAACTTTTCTTGCAGTTTTCCAGATGCACTGTACACGGTTCATTGTTTCATAAGGGCTTTGCATCTTGTGATGCGATAAAGAATGGTCGGAATTTCAATGAGACATACAGTGGTCCCAGTATCAAGCTGTATTTAGCTCTATCCGTTTTCCGAGGTCCTGGTGCTTCCATTTTATGTAAGAAATTTACAAAGGTGATAGGGATAAGGGATCATAAGTGCTACAGCATGGTATCAGGCATCCATGTGCTACACCTTTTGATACATTTGAAATCACAAAAATGGTTTAAAATTACATTTTCGGTTCTTAACGTAAGTTCACGTATCAGTAGCGTCGTAGGCAACACATGTCCCTAGCTGTAGTTAATCCCAAGGATGCCAGATAGACATGTGATAAATGCGACGCTATTGATTTAGTCCTCGAAACTGTGATTTAACTCCAGAAAACTATTACCTTAGGCAGTGTTTCAGAATACGGGNGGTGCCCTTCTCTTTACACCCATCCCTTTTCTTCTTTAGTTCATTCCCTCTTCCCTTTCTTCACTCTTTTCTCCCCCGTCTCCCTTTCATGACCCTTTTCTGCTTTATCCCTTGTCCTTTTTTTCTTTTTCCCGTGCTTTTCTCCGAACTCCCCTTTCTCCCCTTCCCTTCTTATTTCTCCTCCCCCTGTCTACTAATATCCTTCTACCCTGTGTGCTCCCTCATATGCCGTTTACCATTTTAGCACTGATGGTGACAACTGAAAATATCAAAGATAGAAATGCGTGAATTTCGGAGGAAATCCACTTTACTATAATCATCATACAAAAATAGAACCACCACATATAATGAAAAAGAATCACATATGAAGACCAAAGCGCAACATATAATAAATAGACAATCGTTCAGAGAACAATTGCAAGGTCTTTCATCAGTTTTCATCATGTTAAAAACGTGATCGTGTTGTCCTTTCCAGTCCTTTCCAGTCAAAAATATGATGTAAGCAAGACTTGTGTATATTCTAACACCCTACCTACTATGTACTGGATTCCTAAACTTCACAAAAATCCCTACAAACCTCGTTTCATTTCGGCATCAAGTAATTGTTCTACCACAAATTTGTCCATCAATTTAACCAGTGCACTCACTTGTATAAAGGAGTTAGTCAAAAACTATTGTGAGAAAACATATCAAAACTCTGGTGTAAATTACTTTTGGAGTGTAAAAAATTCTATTGAAATTTTAGATAAATTGCAATCTAAAGATAGACCAGTTTCATCTATTGACAGTTATGATTTTTCTACACTTTATACAACCCTTCCGCATAATTTGATTAAATCTAAATTGGGTGGACTTATTAAATGGTCTTTTAAAATTTCGGGTCTTCAGTTTATTTGCTGCAACAAAACGCAAGGATTCTTCTCCAATATCTCTTACAACAATTATTGCTCCTGGACATGTGATGATATGATTAAGGCACTGAATCTCTTGCTAGACATCATTTATGTTCGTTTCGGCACCATTGTTTATCATCAGGTCATTGGAATCCCCATGGGTACTAATTGTGCACCTCTCATTGCAGACATTTTTCTGTTCTGTTACGAACGGGAATTCATGAAAAAACTACAAAATGGAACTGTACCAAATAGTGATAAACTTATTTCTATTTTCAATGATAATAGCAGATATATTGACGATATTCTTACTATTGACAATCCCCAGTTTTTGGCTTATGTTGACACCATTTACCCACAACAACTGAAACTAAATAAGGCAAACAATGATTCTAAATACTGCCCTTTTCTGGATCTAAGTATTACCATTGATTCTGGTATAATAAAAACTAAAGTTTATGATAAAAGGATGATTTTGATTTTACAATTACTAATTTCCCCTTTCTTGACGGCGACGTTCCCGTAGCTCCATCCTACGGGGTGTATATATCCCAACTTGTACGTTTCGCTCGCATTTGTTCCACCCTTGATGATTTTAATGAGCGTAACCTTACTCTCACATCCAAACTTTTACAACAAGGTTACAGATTTCATAAATTATTAAATACTTTTAAGAAGTTTTACAGAAGATATGAACATTTGATATCTAGATATGACGTGACTCGGAAACGCTAATAACAAAGGGCATTTCTCATCCTCGATTTTATGGAAATGTTGTTAAAAAATGTCAAAAACTGATTAATAATCCAGAATAACTGGGACGTAACTTACATTCTTTACGTAATAGTGGATATCGACGAGATATTCTGAACAAATCCGTTAAATTGGCTTTGAATTCCAGTGACCTGAAGACTTTACATATATACTGGCCTCTCACTGATACTGCCGATGTCTGCTGAAATACATGAAGATTCTTTACCAAACCCTTCGGGAAGTTTTGAGTTTGATTTTTCTTCCGTAGTGCGACAGTGTTTTAACAGCAGACTAGATTCCTTGAGCTAGCCGGCAGTTTAGCGGCGAGCACTCTTTGACCCTTCTTTCAAAATTACGTTTTGTCTTATGCCTTTTCTGTTCCAAGATAGTGGTCATTGAGTTAGTAGTCTACCTGTATTGGGTTTTATTCGCGTGTTTATGATACTATAGGGAAACGGGATAGAGAAAGGGGAGGTTTGGGTACCCATAAACCGGTTTAACCCTACCACTGGCTTTTGCTGGTGCCGGTACCAAGTCCGGCTATCCCGAGTTCCTATCGTTATTTATGTTTGTCTCTTGTTTTCATTATTGTTTTTCTGGTGCAGTTTGCTTGTAAATTGTGGCATGTGATTGTAGTTCCTGGCCATTGTAGGTGTTTGCTGTTTTCCTGTTTTTGTAATTCTAAAACCTAAGGTTTAACTCCTTCACTCGTAGTGTTGTCCTTAACTGTAAATTGCTGATTATTCGAATTTAGTTATTTTAATGCATTTTAAGCGTTTTTGAAATTATGGATTTCTTTTGATCGGGTTATAGTGCTGCTGATGTGGAATTAATTTCCGAAATGGCCATACAGCTCATTAAGATTATTGCAGTTGAAGATATGTTATGGTCTCATGTTCATCTACTTTATATCCTCTCATAAAATATTCTGAATTTTTTTAGTCTTTTATTCAAAAGTGTTAAGGATTTATTTCAAAAACAAGCTTGTTTCAAAAACGGTTCAGCGATTTATATAGAAATTGAAGTTATCGATAGTTATGTTTGCTTTTCAAACTTAACCTCTATTTCAAGCCATGTTTAAAGTAAAAGACAAAATGTATAAAAGTATAAATTCGACCTAATCAAGGGAAATGACTATTGTATGACTACGTATTTAGATTTTCTTCAAGATTTCCAGGTAAACAGTTCTTGATACAGTGATCATTTTTGTTATTTAATGTTGACCTCTATCTGTTATAGTTTTTCTAATAAAGATTTAGAAATATCAACATTTTGAAAATTGTACGGAAAAGGTACGGTACGGATTTTAATTATTTTCTTTGAAATTGGCAGGTAGATCTTGCCATGCTGATTATTTAAGATGTAGTAAGATTTTTGTTAGCTGTAACGGCTTTTTAACTATTCAAAGAAAAATAACAAAATACCAACCAGTACCTTCTAATTTTAGTAATAGCGTCCATGCTGTTTAGTCTTTGCACTAATCGAACACAGTTTTGAAACTGCATACCCTTTTTATGATTCCTACCAAATTTGGTTACAATTGGCCAAGCAGTTACATAAGAGATTTCTGAAACTGTTTACGGAGGGACAACGGAAGACAGACGCACAGTGATGGCAGAAACTTACACGGCCTTTAAGGCCAGGTCAGAATAAAAACAAAAGAAATGTTCTGCAATTAGCGAAACACATGTTTTAAGGGGAATAGCAATGAAAAATTTGTGCCTTACCTTACTTTGACATTTATAATAGGGAACTTTCTATAATTACTCTATATCCTTTCATCGTTCATTTTTTTTAACATCATACATTATAATAGGGTCTGTAAGTCTCGTCATGTGACACCGAGAAATCACGATAAAATTGCAATTTGAAAACGTTCCCGCCGAAATATGACGTATCAGGATTATGACGTTCTAATTGTATGGGTGAAACGTCCTATGATTTTGTATAAAATGCAACTTCCCGGTACAAATTATGTACCCGGAAGTTCAAAAATTTAACGAGACTTACAGACCCTATTTAAAAACATGCCATTGATAGAGACTTTCGGATAATATTCGTGCCTCAGATTAAAGAACACATGTAATACATTAAGAGCCCTGTGATATTCTATTTTAAGCTATTCAATAGTTAAATATGTGTACGAAC
>MJUU01014199.1:1121-24217 GCA_002080025.1 Modiolus philippinarum | reverse complement strand
ATCATCTTCACATTTGGCACAATTTGATTCACACAGTTAATAAGATATAAGGTGTCAACATGGTGAATTTTATAAAATGTAAAATGTAACAAATTACCTTAGTTAGCTGAGCTGTTAAATTTCTAATTGTTTCATTTTCCATTTCTTCTCTTGACAAAGTAGCTGGTACTTTATTTTTTATCTGCAGCATTAAAGTATTGAGAAAATGAAACAATCCATTTAAAAAAGCAGCATTATTTAAATCTGCCCCAACAGAAATTACAACATGACAAATTAAATAGCAATTTATTTAATAGCTTTCATAACATAAAATGTTGCTTAATTGGGCATATCCAATAGTTTCAGGGGAGATAATACGAAAAACAGAAGAAGGCAGTGTTTCCCGGGAATATGACGTTGATAACTGTAATGTCACAAAGTAATTCCCATTGTTTTTGAGGAAAGGTAATTTGTGCCTTCCAATTTGGCGGACTTTCTGCGGGTTACCGACTGGAGATTTGTTAAAAGTTGCGTATTTTTATGATTTACTCTTAAACTAACTCGGTAACCTATATTGCTTTTGCAATTTTTGAGTAGCTTATTATTAGAAGAACACAATATCAGAATTTCATAAAATCGACAAAATGAGAAGTCTTTAAAATATGGTAAATTTGACTGTGTAATTCACCATTTCATGCAACTTTTTTTTGTAATGCTTGCTCCGTGCTCTTTAATTTAGTAAAATATAACATAATTTCCTAAGGCCATACAAAAATAATGATTAGATTCTCAGGCCATTTTTCTGAAAAAATGATGAGGCAGGGAGGGAGAAGATTTTTATTTTTATTGGTTCAAAATCATGATGAGGCATCTTTTTACATTACTGAAATGCCTTAAAAGTGATGAGGCAGGTGATTTTCAATTTTTTTTATTTGAAACTTGAATAAAAAAGTAAAATTAGTTCCCAGAAAAGAGATGAGGTAGGGGCCTGAGAAGCTAATGTATTTTTTTATTTTGCCTAACATTAACTTTGTTTTTCTATTGCTCAGGTACCGATTATGTTAGAAATAACAAGGTGAATGCAGTATACCCCCTCTCTATAGAGTGGGGGTATAATTTCTCAATTAATTCTAAAACTAGAGCATAATATTTCTTCAAAAAATGCAAAAATGATCAATATTTAGGTAGATTTCCATGGAAACAAGATCGGTAACCCAATTTTTTCTTGTCATTTTTGGAATCCTTTGCGCTTGTTTAACAACATATCTAAAAATTATGAAAATGACAATATAGTAAGAAACTGTTGGATATGCCCTTAAGGTAGATCGACATTTATGCACGGCACATTTAATTGGCGCATATTGTGAGACGTGGATCGGATGCGGAATTGATGTAATTTTCAAGCCAGAATGTTCTTTTCTCGGTTTTTTCATTGTGACGTCATCATAAATTGACAAATATCATATTTTATTTACTTTGCTGTGAATAATCTCACTTTTGCCCTTAAATATTTTCTATTTGGTTAGCAAAATTAATTAGGCCATGTAAAATTAATTATCTGGTTCTCAGATAATGACTTTCAAAAAAATGGTGAGAGAGGGAGGGTATTTAATTTATGTATTTATTTTGTATGCTCATCCATACTCTATCATCAACTTTTCAGATTTTATGAATAAATATTAAAATATGGTAAAGTATATAAAAGTAAGTCACAAAAATAAATTCTTCCAATGAGCAAAATGATAGTGGAATCCCCTTCCAGTGACTGCAATGACAGATTCTTTATTTTCGAGTTCAGAACAAGATCTAGAGAGACCCTTCTCAGATTGGATTTCAAAACATTCTCGTGCATTAAAGGATTTCTGTTTTCTGGTATTTCAGGCAGACTCACCATACTCCCTTTTCATAATTTCCTTTATGGTTGTTTAATCCGCCAAATTCACAATAAACGTTGGGTTAATGCAAGAAAACCCGTCAAAAGTGTCAGCGAAATCAACTTTCATTTTGCTGTTGACAAAACCATTCGGAATATAAACTGGAAGTAGCGATTTCTTAAAAAAAAAAACGAAAAATCAAGAGAGCTTCAAATGAAATTTGAGTTGTCTCTCTTTGATCTATTCAAGTGAAAAAGCGGGAATTTTGTTACTGTTGTATTTATTTTTTGGGGACAATAAATACAGGCCAGCGGCCAGTTTTTTGCCCATGCGGCGGTACCTGAGAACCAGATAATTAATTTTACATGGCCTTATCATTCTTAACAGTAACAAGAAGAATTTTTCAGGTCAACAGAGAGCTGAAGTGTACCTCTCTTAAATATCAAAAAGTAATAAAATCTGTTTGATAGTTATTGAATATGAGAGCTAAAAAGTAAAAGCATGTTCTCACAGTTCCTTATATATTCTTTGTAAATATTGCTGGTTTTCAAAGCTTGATAACAGAAAAAGATGATCCATTACATATCATCTTTATTTTATCTTTGGAACATACAAGCAAAGAACAACAAAATATTTAAATATAACAAAATTCTGTCTGAGATTTGTATTAGACTCGATCTACCTTAAGCACACTCTGAAGTACAAAATCATCATCTATATAGTAGTGTATTAAATTCAAACTTATCTCAATCATTGATTCTCTACCTATCCACTTCTTCAGTTTAAATCTATTCTGATTTTGGTAACAGTACTTGATGTTAGTTCCCTACTTAAAGTCCAATTTTTCAAAACCAGAGTTTCCTTTTAAGGCTTTAATCAACAGCTTTAAACCACTTTGAAAAAACAATTTCCAATTGCCATTTTATCATATTAAGATCACTTCCTGTACCTAAAGGATATTAAAATTTTTTTATTCTTCTAGATTAGGATATGCTTGTAAAAACAACATACAGTAGAACTTCGATTGCTTAAACTGCAATATCTCGACCATCATGGATGTCTCGACCCCTTTTTTTGGTCACTCTCTTCAAGTTTCAACATAGCTCAATGGCTCGAACACTCCTATAACTCAAACTGTTTCCATCAGTCCCTTGGGTGTTCGAGCCATCAAAGTTCGACTGTATACACTATTAATAAGCTTACACATTAATTAACCCCACCCCAGTAAAAGCTCACCTCTTCCATAAGATCTAACCAGTCCTTAAGTCTGATATCCTGACTACGAGAAAGTATGTCTTTATTCTGTATCTCTATCAGCTGTTTATAAGCTTCCTCAGCTATCATCTTGTAATGTGAGCACTCAGTCTGTAATCTGTAATGTCAAAACAGTCACAGTTAGGCACCATACAAAATGGCACAAGCCCTTTTTTATGCCCCTGTCATTAGGCAACGGGGGCATTAAGTTTTACCCTAGTCGTATGTACGTCCATACGTACGTACATCCGTCCAAAATTTTTGTCCAAGATTTCTCACCTTGTGTATGCAGGAGTTATTTGATATTTGGTCTGAAGCTTTGGTATGGTGATTTGTACCTTGTCTCCTCTTTTGAAGTCCATCACTCATCTACTTCCTGTTTGCCGAGATATCTGTATGGCAGGGGCATCCGTGTCCCATGGACACATTTTCTTACATTCAAATTTGAATTCACCCTGATACTTGGTGAAGCAACTAGTTTGATCCTTGTTTTTACATATCTAGGTCCAGAGAGTTTTGTGAAATATTTCTCACAAATATCTTGAGGCATGTATTTGGTCTAAAGCTTAAGTATGACTGGTTGTACCATGCAACCCATT
Source organism: Modiolus philippinarum (assembly GCA_002080025.1). Classification (NCBI taxonomy): domain Eukaryota; kingdom Metazoa; phylum Mollusca; class Bivalvia; order Mytilida; family Modiolidae; genus Modiolus; species Modiolus philippinarum. The sequence goes on along the minus strand of MJUU01014199.1, from coordinate 20,511 downwards.
TCAAGGTCTGTGACTAATCTACCTGATTTGCATCAATTTGAACCTACATTGATTTATATCTTAAGAAATATTTATAATAGCTTTCATAAATGATTTCTAAATTTGTGCATGTAGTAGTAATTTACAATTTGATCTGAAGATTTAGTATGGAGAGTTGTATCATGTCTTCTTTTTCAAATTTAATGATTCTGCTTCTTCCTGTTTGAAAATCAAAAATTTTGCAGGGCCATGCATGTCCTAAGGACACATTTTCTTACATGTATTACAATAGCTAGACTGTAATGTGATCAAATATTTCCATATCAGCAATATCCTATTCAACAAACCTAACAACTTGGTCTTCCAATTTCTGTAACTGCTGAGCATCATGTACATATTTCTCCATGTTGACAGGATCCCCTAATCCACCCATTCCACCTCCACCATTACTTAATAATGTAGTTCTCTGTCTGACAAGTTCTTCTCTTAAAGCCTGAAAATAAAAAAAGTTCTGCCATTTTACTTTGTTTGAGGGGCTACTATTATTTTGATATACATCAATGTTAAAAGTAACTTGTGTTGGTAATGTATTGCAACATTCATGGTTGTGTTGCCTCACTGATTGGTGGTCATGTGTTGTGTTATTGATTGGTGGTTATGTGTTGTCTCACTGATTGGTGGTTATGTGTTGTCTCCTTGATTGATTGTCATGTGTTGTCTAATTGATTGGTGGTTATAAGTTGTCTCATTGATTGGTGGTTGTAAATTGTCTCACTGATTGGTGGTTATGAGTTTTCTCACTGATTGGTTGTTATGTGTTGTCTCACTGATTGGTGGTTATGTGTTGTCTCACTGATTGGTTGTTATGTGTTGTCTCACTGATTGGTTGTTATGTGTTGTCTCACTGACTGGTGGTAATGTGTTGTCTCACTGATTGATGGTTATGTGTTGTCTCACTGATTGGTGGTCATGTGTTGTCTCACTGATTGGTTATGTGTTGTCTCACTGATTGGTGGTTATATGTTGTCTCACTGATTGGTGGTAATGTGTTGTCTCACTGATTGGTGGTTATGTGTTGTCTTATTGATTGGTGGTAATGTGTTGTCTTATTGATTGGTGGTTATGTGTTGTCTCATTGATTGGTGGTAATGTGTTGTCTTATTGATTGGTGGTTATGTGTTGTCTCACTGATTGATGGTCATGTGTTGTCTCACTGATTGGTGGTTATGTGTTGTCTCACTGATTGGTTGTTATGTGTTGTCTCACTGATTGGTGATTATATGTTGTCTCACTGATTGGTTGTTATGTGTTGTCTCATTGATTGGTTGTTTTGTGTTGTCTCATTGATTGGTGGTCATGTGTTGTCTCACTGATTGGTGATTATGTGTTGTCTCACTGATTGATGGTAATGTGTTGCCTCACTGATTGGTGGTAATGTGTTGTCTCACTGATTGGTAGTTATGTGTTGTCTTATTGATTGGTGGTTATGTGTTGTCTCACTGATTGGTGGTTATGTGTTGTCTCACTGATTGGTGGTCATGTGTTGTCTCACTGACTGGTGGTAATGTGTTGTCTCACTGATTGGTAGTTATGTGTTGTCTCATTGATTGGTGGTCATGTGTTGTCTAATTGATTGGTGGTTATGTGTTGTCTCACTGATTGATGGTTATGTGTTGTCTCACTGACTGGTGGTCATGTATTGTCTCACTGAATGGTGGTAATTTTTTGTCTCACTGATTGGTGGTAATGTGTTGTCTCACCGATTGGTGGTTATGTGTTGTCTCATCGACTTGTGGTAATGTGTTGTCTCACTGATTGGTGGTGATTAGTTGTCTCACTGATTGGTTGTTATGTGTTGTCTCACTGATTGGTTGTTATGTGTTGTTTCACTGATTGGTGGTTATAAGTTGTCTCACTGATTGGTGGTTATGTGTTGTCTCACTGATTGGTTGTTATGTGTTGTCTCACTGACTGGTGGTAATGTGTTGTCTCACTGATTGGTGGTTATGTGTTGTCTCACTAATTGTTGGTTATGTGTTGTCTCACTGATTGGTGGTTATGTGTTGTCTCACTGATTGGTTGTTATGCGTTGTCTCACTGATTGGTTGTTATGTGTTGTCTCACTGACTGGTGGTAATGTGTTGTCTCACTGATTGATGGTTATGTGTTGTCTCATTGACTGGTGGTTATGTGTTGTCTCACTGATTGTTGCTATGTGTTATCTCACCGATTGGTTGTTATGTGTTGTCTCACTGATTGGTGGTTATGTGTCGTCTCACTGATTGTTGTCATGTGTTGTCTCTGTGATTGGCGGTTATGTGTTGTCTCACTGATTGGTGGTGATGTGTTGTCTCACTAATTGGTGGTTATGTGTTGTCTCACTGATTGGTGGTTATGTGTTCTCACTGATTGATGGCTATGTGTTGTCTCACTGATTGGTGGTAATATGTTGTCTCAAAAATTGGTGGTTATGTGTTGCTTTATTACTTAGTGGTTACATGTTAACTAATTTATTGGCGATAATGTGTGTCTCATCAACATTTACAAAATATCAGCATACTACAGAAAGTTTTTATGCTGAGCATAAATATAGTGGATGCTGAAATTCTTACAAACTTAGTAAATAGAAAGAAAATAGCTGTTTGTTAATTTATAAATATCATCTGCTCAGAAGCATTATCCCACAAATTAATTTCCACTCAAAATATCACTGATATCTTCCATTATTAAACTGAATTATTTTCATTGCAAATATTTCAAACATATCTGACAAATCAAACATACTATTTCACTATGGACCTGGAGTTATCCTGAAACATGTTAATTGACCAAAAGTGTTTCCCTAACAGCAAAGCATTTCTGTTCTTCTTTACAACTGTGTACTATATATATATTTTTTTATTACTAGTTTCTGGATGTTTATTTCATTGAACTTATCCAAAATTGTATTTATCTACATGTATTTCCCTATTTTATTTCTCTATAAACGAATGATAATGCTTTAACATATTTTAGCTGCGATCGATATTGCTCAACATTTTTATTCTCTTCTTGTTACCCTGGTGCTTTCAGCTGGATAACCCTGAGCATCGCAAAAGTTGGCACTCAGTACTGGGTGGGGAGCAAGGGAGTGACCTTGATATAATGTTTGTCAAGAATACCGCTTAAGTGCACGCTAGGGGCCTTCTTGATCTCGTTTGAGGGGGTGAATATTGTTCACCTCTAGTTGAAGACCCTCAGGTGACATCAAGATGTAGACAGGAGTAAAAGCCCTGTTCTTGATAAACTGGAGTTTTCTATGTATCGTGTGCGTTTTTGTCACATGTACATTCACTCCATATCCTTTCATTTTTCCTATCTAAATATCTTAAAATGACTTGACCACTATTATCAATTAAAAAGGGATCTGCTATAGACAGTTTCCAAAGTATAGACAATGTAAAATTTATCAATGATTAGTGCTTCAATTCAATTTCCCCATTTTACTTAATCAAATACAAAAAGATACAGACACACCTACTGATAGTATGAAATATTCAAGGAATGACCCTTAGATATACACTGTAGATACTTACTATGATCTCAGACTGCATCTCCTCAAATCTAATGGACTGTACATCTCTGTTAATGATAGGCTTATTCTTGATGTTTTTGGCCTACAATAAAAATCAGATATTAATGTGGGTAAAGATATGATGACTAATTTTCTTCCAAGCGAATAATTAGTGTCCTTTGTTAATTTATATGTTAACATGGTCTTCTAGTCCTTTCAATTGTCAATGCATGACAGTTTTTGTAAGGTTATGTCAGTGTACATTTTTTTTTGTTTATGAACAATCTTTCCCATCCATTCAAATCAAAAGCATTGTAGTAGAACTAAATGATAACATAGAATAATAGAAGTCTAGAAATAACCATGAGGTAACAGCACTTTGCTTTTGTTTTCAGGGCCATTCCATTAAAAAGGATGCTCCAGGGTCAGAAGGCAGAAAATAAAAATTCTTGTGGGTTCTTGTCGATTTTGTATCTTATTGCTATACTCATATTTGTCCATTACCCTTGGTTGTGGGGGTAGTAGAAAACTGACTTCAGACCCTGCTACATGCCTTTTAATGGAAAAGCCCTTAGGTCCATATCATGACTTCAAGATGAAGAAAAATAAAAGCTTTGTATTTCCATTTTGTTCATCTCTTGTGTCTGTAAAATTTCACATGTTCAGTAACATCCAATGTTTTCATATAAACTGTTAATTCATATAAAATGCTAATACTTACTCTGTTAGCATACTTCAGGGCATTCAGGGACTCATCAAAGTTAGCTGTAGAAGGACTGATACAACATATCATAAGAGTTTGTGCATTCCCACCTAATGAATCCTGCAAAACAATATTATTCCAGATAAATGTCAGGTAAAGTAAAAATATTCATATTCTGCAAATTATGGTGTTTCTAGCGTAGAAATGTCATTTCTCCCTGTCGCTCGGCATAAAATATTGACAAATATAAGGTCTGATCATGTTCTTATTCGCCTAGAGCCCGCTAACAATTATCTGTTTCTTAAACAAAACATAATGTTTAAGAATTATGAGGTTTCACTTCTTAATTAAAGCATTGATTTTTGTTAAAATGTAACTTGAAAGTACATTTTTTGGGACTTTGAAGTTTGAAAATTGAACAAGACTTACAAATGATTTTACTTGGCTTAAATATAAACATGATTTTACCTTCAAAAGCCTTGTAATTTTGGACTCTCTGTAAGGAATGTGTGAAGATTTCTTCTTTGGATCACCAAGAGCACTAATGACATTTCCAAGGGCAAGTAATCCTGAGTTAATATGTACTGATTCTGTAAAAAAAAATCATAATTAACTAAAATGATGATATCTTTCAAATGATCTGATAATTCATCATTAGAATGTATAAATTGGAATTGTACATAAATTTTCTAAAAAAAAGAAACTAGAGGCTCAGACACTGAGCCTGTATCGCTCACCTGACAAAATGCTGAAGCAGGGTTTTCGATGTTCTGAGCCTGTATCACTCACCTGACAAAATGCTGAAGCAGGGTTTTCGATGTTCTGCATGGTGGCCATGTTTTTTATGTGAATTTCCCATAGGGCCAAAATAAACTATGTTCTGTGCTGGCGGCCATGTTTTTTATTGGATCGGAACGAAATGAGCAATCTTTGTTAAGGACCTTCAGTTCATCATTCCTGTAAAGTTTGGTCGAATTTGCTTCAGCGGTTTCAGAGCAGAAGAAGAAATTTTCCCATAGGGTCCAATGTTAAACCTAAGTTCTGCGGTGGATCGGAATGAAATGAGCAATCTTTGTAAAGGTTGAATTTGCTTCAATGGTTTCAGAGGAGAAGATGAATATGTGAAAAGTTTAACGGACGCCAAGTGATGGCAATAGCTCACACTGACCCTTCGGGTCAGGTGAGCTAAAAAAAAAGAGAAATTTAAAAATTTAGTTATTCCTGTGTCATTATTATTTTTGCATAGTTGCCAACCTCTGACAATGAAAAATCATGTCATGACATGACATGAGATACCAAAAAGCGTGTGAAAACGCGTGACATACTTTCGGATTATTGAACAAAATTTATATAAAATTAATTTGCCAATATAAATGCCCATTGTACTCAACATTTGCCTGTTTTGGTGATTTTAGAACTACCTGACTAGGTATATATTCAAAACAATTACAAGTTTGGTTGAATTTACAAGTCAATAAGGCAAAAGTTAGCAGAGTTCTCAGCCTTATCCTTGATTACATCATTCAACAAATGTTTTGTAGCTGGCAAGGAGGAAATTGGCTCAGACCCTTTTTGACAGATGAATGGTTTCAAATGAGCCCTAGCTTTTGTATATCCGACTATATCACTTTCTGTAAATGATCCAATATAAATGTGTAAACTGCATAGCTCCCTACACCACGATCACTTTCTTTGACTTCAAATTAATTCTTCAAACTCGGAGTCCCAAATTTTGTTTTAGTATCACAGATCCGGTACAAAAATATCGTTTTCTATTTGCACTCGTGTCTTTAGTCATCGTTCCCAACAATGTTATTAGCCTGGTCGAACCTGTCCCAACCTCGGGGTAGTCAGCATGGGTCAGGATCCCAGGCTACCAAGATATTTATTGAATTGAATCCAATCGAAGTTTGCAATTTACCTCATGAAAAGTCCGGAGAATCACGGGGATTGATAGCGCTAATAACCAAAAACATTAACAATGGTTGTGGAAAAGTCCAGAGAATCACGAAAAACGTGATATTGCTAATAACCAAAAACGCAAACAACGAAAAAGCGTGTAATGGCGTGTGAAGTTCTGAAAAGCGTGTACACGCCGTGTGACAAAATCTAAGCGTGTAAACCGTTGAAAAAGCATGTGTAACACCCAAAAATCATGTGAGTTGGCAACTATGATTATTTGACAAAAAGCATAGGAATGTTTTATAGACAATTATAAATGTGTTCATAATTTTGAAGTCTGTAAAATATAGATGCAGTATTTTAATTATCAGCAATAAAGTTTACCTTTAAATCTATCTCCTACATTGCCTGTCCGATGAGCTCTCTCAGATCCAGCCAGGTCAACAAAATGAAATTTACCAAACATGTTATGGGTTATATCTGCAATAAATAATTACACACACTTTAATATTTGAATACTCCAAGTATGTTTTTTTCACAAAAATGATTCTGCCTCCCCATACCTTCCAACTATCCCAATTTGTGGGGGGTTTCCACACAAGAGCATAAAATTTTAAAAATTTTTGTTCACACTATATCAGAACTCTATTTGAACCATGTGATACCAGAAACTAGAGGCTCTCAGGAGCCTGTATCGCTCACCTGGCTTTCAGTTGCCTTAATCAAGGAAACATTGTAAGTTATACAGTTGATCTTCAGTTTCTCAAACTTTTGTAGATCGAACACCTCCAACATCTTGAACTGTTTTTAAAGTCTGATCATGTTTTACTATATTTCTTTGTTGGGCTTTTTTTGACAAAAACGTTCTTGCTAAGGACCACTTTCAACACCAGTTTTGAAGTCTAGACATCATTTTGTAAACGGCAGTCAACAAACAATTTTCAACATAGGTTTTGAAGTCGCAACATCAATATCTATTTGGAAATCAAATTTCATTGAAATCGGACAATGTTGAATTTTTCCGCCTTTTTTGGCGGTCATTTTAAAAATGGCGGTCAACGAACAATTTTTAATATCAGTTTTGAAGTTGTGACATCAAGACCTATTTGGAAACCAAATGTCATTGAAATCGGACAATGTTGAATTTTCCCACCTTTTTTGGCGGCCATTTTTCAAAATGGCGGTCAACGAACAATTTTCAACACTGGTTTTGAAGTCGCAACATCAATATCTATTTGGAAACCAAATTTCATTGAAATCGGACAATGTTGAATTTTCCAGCCTTTTTTGGCGGCCATTTTAAAAATGACGGTCAAAGAACAATTTTTAACATCAGTTTTGAAGTTGAGACATCAAGACCTATTTGGAAACCAAATATCATTGAAATCGGACAATGTTGAATTTTCCTGCCTTTTTTGGCGGCCATTTTGAAAATGGCGGTCAACGAACAATTTTTCAACACTGGTTTTGAAGTCGCAACATCAATATCTATTTGGAAACCAAATTTCATTGAAATCGGACAATGTTGAATTTTCCCGCCTTTTTTTGGGCAGCCATCTTGAAAATGGCGGTAAAGGAATAATTTGAAGTCGCCACAGCATGGCTAACATTTCATCAGTTTACACTTGACCTTCATCTTCTATAGTTTTAGAAATAATAGATGAAAAATACGAAAATTTTTAAAATTCAGTGAAAAAAGTGCAATAAATCCTACAAGGGTTTATGGATTTTCTTAAAAATTTCAAGGTAGGTAGACGTTGATATGCTGAACATTTTTGCAATTTACACTATACCTCTAACTGTAACACTTTTTGCAATAAAAAATAAAAAATGCAAAAATTTTGAAAATTGAATGGAAAAAGGGCTATAACTCCGAGATGGGTTTCAGATTTTCTTCAAAATTGCAGGGCAGGTAGATCTTGCCATGCTGATCATTTTTACACCGTAAGATTTTTGATATCTGTAACGGTTTTCGAGTTATTGGCCAAAAACTGCAATTTACCCCTATGTTCTATTTTTAGCCAAGGCGGCCATGTTGTTTGACCTACCTCCTAATCGAACACAATTTTGAGAAGCCATACTCTGGTGATGATTCAGGCCAAGTTTGGTTACATTTGGACCAGTGTTTCAGAGGAGAAGATTTTTGAAATTGTTGACAGACGGATGACGGACGACGGACGCATAGTGATGGCAAAAGCTCACATGGCCTTTTAGGCCAGGTGAGCTAAAAAAGTACTTTTAACATTTTCCCCATTATACATGTGACTTGATGTTTGTGTTCAAAATGCAAAATGGTTAATATAATAATCAAAACTTGTATATGGTATATGTCATTGTTGTGATTAATTTCAGTGATTTTTTTCATTTGTGTTGATGCATATAAGGCTTTGAAATGTTGGCACCAATTTATTTTCGAGCTCATGGTGATCGAAAAAAAAATTGCTTATGTAAATTAATAGGTTTGCAGTAAATAATCTGAAGTCTTGCTTTTCCAGTAAAGTTTTTTTTTTTCATGTCTCCCAAACTTTTAAAGGAAACTGTTTCAAATAAAAATTTGAAAAAAAAGTTTTCAATTTTTTTTAATATAAAATATATAATTGTAATTCTTTAAATAAAATAGAGGATCCAAAAGATATTTTATATCATGTTATCGTGGTAAGGTAGTGTGATAAGTACACCACCATTTTGAATTCCTTATTTATAAATGTTTGTCTTCATTATTAAAAGATATTTTTGACAACTTTTTAATTTAATATTTTTAACTAAATCTACACTCAATACAGAATAATGTGTAAAAGATTTTCTATACTTATCTTATGATGTTTACTTGCTCACCTTTTCCTAAGAATAAAATTGTGATGTTCTCTTTAGAGAATATTTGGTATTTAACAGTGTTACTGTCTATTTTTTTTCACTTTACCAACAAATTTCATTGTGCAATAAATCACAACAAAATAAATATAATGCTTCCCTGTCCATCAGCTGAATATAATATGTGATTTTTCCCTGAGGAAGTGACTCTCCAACACATATATATTCACATTGTATTTTACGTCAGTTTAAGAAAAGTCAAAGCCAACATAATGCAGAATTATAAGTTTATTATCTCAAGCTCTGAAAGGAAAAGTACGAAGCTCAATGGTAATGTTCAATAGAAATGAGATACAGTATAGCAAGAAATATCTGGCAAATAAATTGGAATTTTGATATTAGTAGTTGCACAACCATTTCTATAACTGCTTTTAACTAGAAGAGACATTGGTAAAGCCATAAAGGGATATACCCTATACCCCGTTTTTCTTTAAATTAGAAAAGTCATAATATACTATCTCTCTTTCATGATGTCAGACAAAGATAATATTCCTTCATGCATATCTGCAAATAGTATCCATCCTTTATGTAAAAAGAGTTGCACTTACAAGGAATATTTGTAAGAGGAATCAATGAAAAGTTAAAGTCAAATATCTCCCCTTCATGGTATTGTGTAGTTTCATGAAAAATTGTTCAAGTCATTTAAGAGTTATGTTTTTTTGGTGGAGTTAATAATTACATCAAGTGGATTGGACAGAAGCATAATCTTTCAATTCAGTCTTAAATTGAAAGTAGTAAAGATCTTCAATGATAATGAGTCATTTTCGGAAACCTGGAGTCGCTGTATATTACTTCAGGAAATCAGAATAGCCCTTATTTAAGGACTGGAAATTAAGATGAAGATGTCATCTAGATATGGAAAAGGCACGCTTTTGCCACATGAAGGAAAAGGCATGTTTTTTCCACATGAAGGAAAAGGCATGTTTTTGCCACAAGAAATCAAGATTTCAGTGAAAAATGAAATTTGATGACAACTATTGGTTAATTGGATAAATAAAAACACAAACTTTATTATGGTAGATCCTACATGAATCAAAATTTTTTATTCTAATATAATTCCTTTTACCAATGGAAATATAGTGGAAATCTGCAAAATGGTCAACCTGATCATAGCACTCTTATCAAATTGAAAAGAACATATCAACCATTCTTCCTAAGGTATCTAATTTTTTTCTGAAACATCTACAGCACAACAAGCACTTGAAATTCTGGAAAAAATTACAATTAATTTTAAGCTATCTAATGCATGCTCTTTTATACTCAAATGGAATACTTTTAAGTCAATCTATTTGTTGTCATACACTAGTTATACACTTACAAGACAATTAAGAAACAAATACAATATTCATTCAAATCAAAACACAACAACAATTTTTACAACATCAGAGGGTTAAAGGTTAAAGGCATGGGTCATGGGTAAAAATAAATGGTGAGAATAAACAAAAAATTATCTATAAAATGCATGTTGATTATAGTGTATGCCAGCTAAGAAGTGCAGTAAAATATAATTAAGAAAAATGCAAATCTGGAAAAACAAACCTTTCAACTGAGATTCTGAAAAGCAGAAGTATGGCTTTTAACCAAATCCTTTATTAAAAAAAAATGAAATTTAATGTTTGAATTGTGAAGAATTACAGATTTTTTAAAATTAAATGACAAACATCTAAAGCAGGTGTATATTTTCAGTGAAAACAACAAACAAAAACAATGATATATGTAAAATAAATACATGTTTTAAGTACATTTAAATGGATAGATCTGGATGTCCTACAAAAATTGATATCTCGAGCTCTGTCCTTCGAAAAACTTTCTAAGAGTAGAATGGGTTCTAGCGTATATCACTTAATTCAGCTAAATTTTACTAGAATGCAGTAAAGCATTGTGGTAAAGCCTCTATTTTTTTCTTGCTTTCTACAATAGCTTTTCCCATCTCTCAAATTCTAATTTTGTCCTTTTTTTCTAGATAACAATAGGGTCTGTAAGTCTCATGAGATAGCAATTCGAAGACATTTCCCGTCAAAACATGACGTCTTTGCATTATGATGTTGTACATATTGTTTGGAATATCACATGAAATCATGAAAAAATGCAAATTCCGGGGACAATTTTTCTACCCAGAAGTCTCAAAATTGAATGAGACTCACAGACACTATTTGTCTCAATCTTTTGTCTAACGTTAATATGAGCCTAGACTCGCCCCAAAAGATAATATTTAATAAATAACAAATAGTCAACATAGATTAAATTTTCATTCCAGAAAAAATCTTTCTCCCATGATAACAGACCCTCCTTTTTACAGAATTTGTATAAGATAAAAGTATAAACAATATATACATTGTTATGATTTTATATGACAGATTATTTTATAACATACAAAACATACATTATAAATCCTATATAATGAAACTTAATCTGGAAACAATAAAGAATTTTTTTTATTTAGTATTACCTCTACAAATTCATGAAGAACTAATTGATATTGAAATACCCAACTTAAAATATAATGCATAACTCAAAACTGAGTAGAGGGTTGATTTTTTTAAACTTAGTTAGAGCTAATTTTTTTTTATCAATCATGCAATATTAAAATATCAGATGTATGAGTGTTTTAACTGGAGTAGGGTGTGTGTATGACTATGATTGGTAAAACCTTTCTTAAAAAAAGATATTTGGAGAAACATATTTAAAAGTTTATTCCCTTACTCAATTTACTTACCAACATGTGCAAAAAAATATTGTCTTAAAATTCTATAAGGACTTGTCATTCACAACTAAAGTAATCATCCAAAACAAATTGTCTTCAAATTCTGACATGGAAAAAGATAACCAAGTTTTCTTGATAATAAAAAGACCTTCATCATTCCTTATTGTTCCCAGATATTGAAGGATATGGAGTATAAATACATAAGATAGAATATCAATATAATATTAGTAAATTAAAAAAAATAACATTAAATCACCTTCATCAATTACTTCATTAGATTCTGTTGGCTTTCTCTTTCCAGCCATCACATCTTCTTCTATCCATCTTTGTCCTACAAAATATTACTCATTGTATTAACAGTTAATACACATGCATTTTCATGTGCATGATGTCAGTAGTTCCATATAAATTGACAACCTCAGCAACAGCTGTTTAACTAATGAGGAAAACTCATGAGCAAATTTACTTCAAGACATCAATGTAATCACCTCTTATTTTTTTAATGCATGTAGGTGTCAATTTATATAAGAAATGATCAAATTTTCTGTCTTGTAATAAAATTTATCAATTTCCCAAATAAGGCGGAGATTACATTTAATGTTTGCATTAATTTGAATGGCAATATGAAACTGAACAAATTTACAGCGGACTTCTTTTTTCTCAAAATTTTACAAAAAAGTTAAATGTTTTTCTAGAGAATTTACACAGTACCAACCTATAACAAGAGCTGTCGCTGAATGGCAGCCAAATATACCCCCCCCCCTGCTCATTGACCCTGGATCAATATGGTAAGTGCAAATTTAAGTTGGTGCGGACACAGTACAAGTGTGGACACAATACAAGTATGGACACAATGATATAATCTTCAAGAAAGAACTTTTTCACAAGGATTTGATATGAAAATACTCTGACTAAATCAGACAAATATGAAATTCACCTTTTTTAGCCTATTTGACATTTTACACAAAGATTATAAGCATTTGAGAAATTTCATTACAACACTTTGAAAACAACTTTTCAAGAGGATTACAATGAAAAAGGTGTGTCTCTCCAACAGTTTGACTTAACATTTTCTATGCTTATAATTTTTTTTCCTGGAAAATAAGATAATTGCAGGAGAAATCAACGAAAGTCAAAGTCGAAATTATCTCCCCTTCCTGAATTCAAACAATAATCATATTCCTTCATGCACATCTACATACAGTGTTCTTCTTTTGAGTAAAATTTCATAAAAATCCTTCAAGTGGTTTAAGAAGAGTTGTGCTTAAAATGTAACCCATACATAAGGAATCAACGAAAAGTCAAAGTCGAATTATCTCCCCTTCCTGGTTTCGGATAATAATTATATTCCTTCCTGCACATCTCCATATAGTGTCCTTACTTTGTGTAACGTTTCATCAAAATCCTTCTGGTGGTTTAAGAGGAGTTGTGCTTATGAGGTAACCCATACATAGGGAATTAAGGAAAAGTCAAAGTCAAATTATCTCCCTTTCCTGTTTTTCGGACAATAATCATATTCTTTCATGCACATTTCCATATAGCGTCCTTCCTTTGTGTAAACTTTCATTAAAATCGTTCAAGTGGTTTAAGAGGAGTTGCGCTTACGAGGTAACCCATACATAGGGAATCAACGAAAAGTCAGTCAAATTATCTCCCCTTCCTGGTTTTGGACAATAACTATATTCCCCCATGCACATCTCCATATAGTGTCCTTCCTTTGTGTAAAGTTTCATCAAAATTATTCGAGTGGTTAAAGAGGAGTTGCGCTTAACGGAAGTGTGGACAGATGGACGGACAGAAACAGACAGACAGGGTGATTCCTATATACCCCCCCCCCCCNNCCCCCCAAACTTTGTTTGCAGGGGGTATAACTACAGTAAATATAGAGTGAGATCTACTGGAATGTTTATTCATTTGTGTTGATCCTGTGTTATGTACTGATGATAGGGACACAAATGTAATACAAACCTAGAACTACAGTAAATATAGAGTGTGATCTACTGGAATGTTCATTCATTTGTGTTGATCCAGTGTGGCGTACTGATGACCCAGACTCTAACAAGGACATGACCTCATCTAAAGATTCGCATTCCACCTCCCGTGCACCAATGATCACTGCAAGTAAACATTAAGTTTGTGCTAAAGTGTTAAAAGTATCTGTTTGTGTTTTAGTTTCATTCCAATACTTCCTCTTCAAAAGGTATAAAAGGAGGCAGGCTTAGTATGTTCGCCAAAATAATGGGACTTTTAGACATATTCTCAACTGTCCTCAATTAAGGGACTTTAAAAACATCCTTCAATGTCTTCAAAATACATTTATTACTTCTGTTTTTACCATTGTGACTTAACAAAATAAACATAAATTTATAATTTATACAAATTCATTCATTCAGATATGGAGCACTTAACCTATTTTTTCACAAAGAAAAATGCTCTCATTATGCCAATATACCAATAACACTACTTTGTAAGTAAAATTTAATTTATATTTTAATATATAAACTTCTGGTTAACTCAAAATATAACAACAAACAGATAATTTCAAGAAACTTTGAATTACTATAATCTAATACATAAATGTAGAAGTATCTTATGATTTGGCCATCATATCCTCCTTTAGTTTTGTATGAATAGGTACATATATTTGTGATTGAAGTTAAACAACGGCAGTAGAATACCGAAGGAACAAAGCACAAGATTACACAAATCAAAGTCCAGAGACAAGGCAAAATCAAGAACACCAGAAGACAGAAGACCAAAGACACCACATACCCACAAAACACACGAACATTACATATACAAAACAAAAAACTAAAGCACTAACAGTGTGAACTCTCAATAAACAAGAGTGACATCAGGTGCTCCTGAAGGGTAAGCATGTCCTGCTCTGTGCAAAGCACCCGTCACACTGTCAGTGAGGCATATGTTTTAAAAGATCTGTTATATTACTGGTTGGTTATTGTCATTTTCTAACCCTGAGACAAAGCCAATTGATAGCCATGGTACATGTAACTTCTCTAACCCTCAAACAGTACCAAGGTGGAATCTTGAAAAGCTTTTGTAATCACTTTAGTATTCACACATGGACAAGGACAAATTGGTACCACAAACATCAATGACAAAGACAAAACTAAACTTTAACAAGACAACACAAAAAACTAAAGCACTGACAGAGTGAACTCCCTTAAAAACCGAGAGCGACATCAGGTGGTCCGGAAGGGTAAGCATATCCTGCTCTGTATACAGCACCCGTCACACTGTCATTGGGTCAATCCAGGGTTAAGTCAAAACCGGTAATGTCAAATCCGGGAAGACGTGAATCTAGATGAAAATGTCAGTTTTTATTTGTGACACTGACATTTCATATCTATCTATGATGTCGTGGTGATGGCCAGAGAATTTCTGAAAGGACGAAAGTAACAACGGCTGAACATATCCCTGACTAAGCAGTTTTTGTGACAGTGCTTTTGCTCTTTCATCTCAAATGGCATACTAGTATTTTTTCTTTGGGTTCATTGTCTGTTTTCATTGGAAGTGATCAACACTGCCTAGCTAAGTTATTTCCAATGAGAACAAAATCTTGATATTACAAATTGACAAACTTAGTCAAGCATACACAATTTACTGCAATCTGAAAAGAAATTTGTTTAATAACTAAAAAAAATTGTACCGTTTATCACTAAAGACATTATTTTACACTAATTAGAGATAGGCTTGTTTCTTACATTCTCAAGTTTCATACTCCAGTAGATATCCACTAATATAAATTCTTTTTACTAGTCATAAACCTATTAAACCTTATACAGAATCGAAAAGGAAACAACATTCTAGACTGGAAAATACATAAATAACATCACACAATACATTTTGTCATTAAAGAGTTACTTCCCTTACCAGTATTGCCTTGATCGTCTTCTCTGACATGTAAGTCCTTACTAGATGTATCAATATCTAACAAGTCTTGTAATTCTTCTTTATATATCTCTATGTAGGAAACCTTCACTGAATATTCTATATTCTGATGGCACTAAAAAGAATAAAACAAATAGTCAATGATTATAATCTCTGTTGAGCTGACAGAAAACTTTCACATCATAGTCCTTTGATAAGGGCTGTTCCAGCAAAACATACATGGGACGGGGGGTAAGGAACTTGAAAATTGCTGCTATGGGTGGTTCTTAATAATCAAAGTCTGAATTCACAAGCAAATAAAAAAATCCTTTTTTGCATCTATGGGTGGTCAAGACAATTTTTAAGTGCCTTTCCCCCGTCCCATGTATGTTTTGCAACTAATATACAAATAACTAGTCATTAATTCATAATCTTATAGCACTTTGACTAGAAACAAATAATCAATTCTATTTTCATCACTACATAAATCTTTACAGAAAATACTAAATGAAACAATTTGGTTTTGTTTTTTTTTAATCTTAATCAATAACATCAACAAAAGTTGACTTGAATGATTTTGCTCAAATTAATGCTAGGTTCTGTCTTGAACTTACTATATGGTATATAAGCAAAGCTCATTGTTGAGGGCCCCATGGTGCCTTCAAGATGAAAACCATCAAAGAATGGTTCCACTGCTTGGTTTAAGTACTAGTAGCTATTTGTAGTGACTTTGTCTCATGCATATTAACTCGATTTCCTTTCATTGTTTATTGAATACCACCTACTTTGCTTCCTTTGCTATTTCAAATTTACGTTGATTCAATAGATTGTAGCTAATTTTTAACATATGTTCTCCCAACTTGCAGCAAAATATTCAAGGCCTAACTGATATAAAGTGGTTTCATCAATTTTTAATATAAGTACAATACTGTGAAAGTACTATTGTTCATGGGTTCCAATTTTCGTGGATTTTGTCATTAGATAAAAACCACAAAATAAAGTAACAAAAGATATGCATTTTTTCAATTTTTTTAATGCATGTAATTGGAAACAATGAATTTAAGTTCCCATAAAATAGTGATATTTATGAAAACCACGAATAAAAGTACTTCCATAGTACAGTGAAACCTGTCTAAACCGAACCCTGACTAAACCAAAAACCTGTCTAAACCAAACATGATGTGAAGACCCTTTGTATCAATTTCTTTATATTTTGAACCTGTGTAAACCGAACACCTGTCTAGACCAAACTAAATCTTCAGTCCCAAAGGGGTTCGGTTTAGAAAGGTTTCACTGTAGTTACAAAGGGTTAATTTGACTCAATATCTATAGAGATTAGATATCATGTAGGCAGTACAGAAAAGGTATAGTCAGGTAAAAACACATTAGGACACAATTTATGGTAAGTCTTGTGCATACATGTATATACCTGCATATGATCAAACATAGCCTTCAAAGCTCTGGGTATAATTCCATAGTCTTCATCGGTAAATGATGATATACCATCTCCTACAGTATAAGTCTTCCCAGAACCCTTAAAAAGACAAAGGACAACTTTGAACATTTGATTTCAAAAGTATCAATATATTCAATATCAATTCCTTTGTAATACATTTTATATATAGGATCATTTGACAATCCGTGTTATCTATCAAGTCTGGGAACAATGCACATATTCAAAAATTAGAAAAATTCAAACACAATAATTAAAAGAATCTGATTGTTTTTCTATGTCATATCAAAGCATCACGCAGGTTTGATCATGTGAAATTCTTATAAAAATTCTGTAATAGACCATGTAAGTTGTCAATCTTGTGATGGTGGAATATAGGATGCATTAAGGTGGGATGGTGTTTTTTATTAAGTCATTAAATTTATCCACCACAATAAGTAGCTACCATAGTCCAAGATTTAAGGTAGTAGACCTAGGTTAAGGGACATAACTCTTTAAAATCACAGGTGAGTTTGTTGAAATCATTTTCATAAACAGATTCTAAGCCTCTGAGTAACATAGATGATTTTTTATTCTTTTTCACGTCAATGCTTAAAAAGCATTGATGAAACTAACTATTTCAAACGTCTAACTGATTTAAAGAGTTATCTCCCTTAACCTAGGTCTACTACCTTAAAATGACTCATAGGAATAACATTAAACTCAATTAACTTACTGTCTGCCCATAAGCGAACACTGTTGCATTGTATCCCTCAAATATACCGTTTACTAAAGGTTCCACACACGACTTATATACTTCATCCTAAAAATAAACATCAATATACCAACTAGTTTACATTGATGGAATATAAAGGTAGATAAATGGTCTTTTTTTTGTTGGTAGGTTTTTTTATCATTTTCACATGAATGTTTCCTGATGATATCGCCATTGAAATAAACAATACAAAGGGGATGTAATTTTTTTCCAAAAGATCAAATATTTCTTATGAACATAAAAGAACTTGGTAGACTGTTGTTTTCTGAGGTTGCAATAATATATTCTTTTTTTAAATTTGGCTCTTTCAAAATGTTTATAAATAGAAAAATTTGGTCACCAGTTTTTATAATGATTTCTGTGTAAATGTTTATTTGATTATAAACCTTTCTAAAATATAGGTATATCAATTAACGCTAGATGGCAGCACAATCAAAGTGGGAAAAAATAAGAATTTGTGGCCAAAGGAACACAACTCGAGTCAAAATTGAAAAACCAAGAGCAAAAAGTGCAAAATTTTTCATTTTTAACAGTAAATCCAAAAAATTCCATAGGTCCGATTGTAATGAAATGTGCACTGCAGATATGTGAATTATAAATCTTTCATATGTTAGATGGGTTTTAGTGGGTTCCCAAGTTAACCTACTTAAAATGCAAAAACCATCATATGAAATGTTAAAAATATGGCATCTTTTACATCCGAATATTAAATAAACAATTATTGTGCAGAAAGAATGTTTACATTTTCAAATTAAATATTTTACCTATATCAAACATTTAATTACATTATTTCACAATAAAATATCAATTCAAACAAAAGGTCACAGATTTTTGTCCAGAGAGTTATCTAATCTGATTCTTTACTGATATGCCCATAAAATACTTTTCAAAACATTTTTTTCTATCAAACTATAATGTAATGCAAATCTAGTAGATTTTTAGCCTTAGCTTAAACAATATTTATATTTTGACCTCTTATAAACGTATTTACATATACATGTATATTTAAAAGACAAATAACAAAAATAATATTTAAAATGTAAATACGAAAGTGCAGATGACAATATATCTGCCTTATGGCCAGAAATGTCAACACGATGCTTTGAAAAAAATCAAATAGTATTTCCCAATTTTTTTTTACAAAAAGTTGTACATGTAAATATTGCACTAGTTTTTACTGATTACCTGTGTTGTACTGGATGATAAAACATGATCAAATGTAAACGCCCTGTCTTTTCCAAGGACTAACAAAGTTGTACATGTTAATATTGCACTAGTTTTTACTGATTACCTGTGTTGTACTGGATGATAAAACATGATCAAATGTAAACGCCCTGTCTTTTCCAAGGACTAACAAAGTTGTACATGTTAATATTGCACTAGTTTTTACTGATTACCTGTGTTGTACTGGATGATAAAACATGATCAAATGTAAACGCCCTGTCTTTTCCAAGGACTAACAAAGTTGTACATGTTAATATTGCACTAGTTTTTACTGATTACCTGTGTTGTACTGGATGATAAAACATGATCAAATGTAAACGCCCTGTCTTTTCCAAGGACTAACAAAGTTGTACATG